>JAQSVV010000711.1:0-12610 GCA_036375495.1 Agrotis segetum | reverse complement strand
CAAACATAACCGTTTAGTTGGTAGAGGGGGGGGGAACGCTTGACTCGAGTGTCTCCCACACTCGAGTCAAGCGTTCCATTAGCACTTTAAAGCTTAATATTTCACAAACGAATCTTTTTATCAAAAAATGGTTAGTAAAAGCCTATTTTATGATAACCCACCTTAATTAGTACGTGAGAAAAAAAAACATCCCCACTTTACGTGTACAGGAGATATCCAGATTTTACTTTACCACTTTTTCGGCGCAACAAATCCGTATATTGACACCAAATTACAGCTTTCTAGTACTGGGCGTCTCTGAGCTAAAATGCGGACAGACGGACGGACGGACTGACTGACGGACATGGCGAAACTATAAGGGTTCCTTGTTGACAACGGAACCCTAAAAACCCATAAGCAAAATTTTAAACTTCTAACTATCAAGAACAAAGTCCCGTCTTAGCGAGCATCTACTCCCTAAAAACCTCTATGCATATTTTGACACTCCCAACCAACTCCCAACACTTGCAAACTAACAACCCCAAAAACATCCCCTTAGGAATAGAATTCAAGAAAATCCCGTCATAGGCAGAACCTCTACGTCTTAAAAAAATCCTAATGTAAAATTTAAGACGCCTCAACCCCAAAAACAACCACTTGGGTGTCGATTTTCGCACAATCTAAATGAGCACCAACGTTCTAAAAAACCCCATACAAAATTTAAAACCCCTAGCATTTAATGTAACGAAAGTTTCATACAAACTATCAACACCAAAAACAACCCCTTAGGGATCGAGTTTCAAAGAACCCTTCTCATAAGTAGCACCTACGTCCTTAAAAGAACTCGAATGCAAAATTTGAAACTCCTAGATAGTACTTGTAGCAACAAAGTTTCATACAAACTGTCAACCCCGAAAACAACCCCTTATGGATGGAATTTCGCAAACTCCCGTCTTAGCGAGTACCTACGTCCTTAAAAGAAGCCCTGTACAAAATTTTGAACCCATAGCACTGGTAGTTTCCGAGATTTCGTGTCCTATGAGTGAGAGAGCTTTTGCTTTTATATTTATAGAAGTGACCTTTTACTTTTATAGATTCTCATTTGCTTATTTTACGTATTTGGGGCTATTGCAGCTATTTTATGCAAATTAGAATTATCACTTTAAGCCATAAAACATTTTTTTTATTTAAGTACTAGCACTTTGCTCGCGACTTCGTCTGCGCGTGTTTCTAATTTCGAACTCAGTGAATTTAATTCCCGCTCACCCTCCTTATAAGCAGTGTTTCTTTCAGGCAAAATTCTCCAGGGGGGCAATTAAGAGACCTGGGGGGGCGGACTAAATAATTAAAACAAAGTAATATTTAAAATTAATTCCAGTTATTATTAATATTTTAATGAATGAAAAATGCTATCAAGCTACACAATAACTAAAAGATCAACTAAGCTGAACCAAAATTGTCAAAGTAACATATTATTCTTTACAAAAATCTTATTTTTCGTGGCTTTTTTCTTGCATACAAATCAACAACTTTTTCCAAAAATTCTTCTTTTGGAGTCTCTGGTCCCTCGATGCTAATCATCATACAATGCATTAAAGTTTCAGGTAGCATTCTGTTTCTCGCCTTATTTTCAAATTTCAGAGCTAGCACCGATGAAAAGTTAGATGAGGCTAGCATTCCGTTAAACAAAGAGTATCCCTATTTTTTTCTAAACAGACTGCACCTCTTAAAATAATGCGGACTCCGCTTTCTCTCGAACAAGCCTGCCGACTCGCCTTGCTACACACCACGTGTGTTCTGTTCTGACTGTCGATATTATTATGTTATACTGTATGCTTCTCGTGGTCCACGGAAAGCAGCTCGCTTTATAGGTTTAAATGATTTGCTAAATTGTCGGGAAATTCGTCGTGAACATACGTAATGCTATTCAGTTCCAAGTGCCCCGGGGGGGCGGTAGGCTTTCAGGTACTACTCCGGGGGGGCAAAGCCCCCCCGGAGTAGTACCTGAAAGAAACACTGCTTATAAGAAAATCTAAAAACTCAATACAAACAAACAATCAATCATATTAGACAAACTGATTTTCCGATTTTCACCCCGTCAGGGGTTGATTTATGAAATATAAATAAAAATAAGTATCCTTAATTCGATTGAGAGATAATTAATATGTCAAGTTTTGAGTTTATCGAAGCAAGCAATAAAATCCTTCCCTTAAAACTTTATCATCCCTTTTCAACAATTTAGGGTGTGATTTTCGGAAAACCTAAAAATGGAGGGTAGTTTTAAAAAAAGTAATAATGCCCATCTTTTTTATTTACTTATACTCATATTCGTACCTAGTTTCAAGTTTATAAACCCAAGAAATAAAATTTTTCATACAAAGGTTTTCACCCCTTTTCACCCCCTTAGAGGGAGATTTTCGCAAAATCCTTTCATAACGCTCATCTACATTATAAATTGTAACTACCATCCAAAATTCAGGTTTCTACGTTTAGTGGTTTAATATCCTCCCCTTAAAACTTGAATACCCCTTTTCACCAACTTGGGGGATGATTTTCGAAAAATCCAAAAACACGTGTTTCATTAATTCTTATCTAGTATATAAATACTGATTTTCAAATTCATCAGCTCACGCGTTATGATTTTTCCATACAAATTTTAACAACCCCTAGATTACCAATGGAGGGTAGTTTTTAAAAAATAATGGTGCTAATCTTATTTATTTACTTGTGTTCTCATTCGTGGTAAGTTTCAAGTTTATAAACCCAAGGAATAAGATTTTTCATACAAAAGTTTTCACCCCTTTTCACCCCCTTAGAGGAGGATTTTCGCAAAATCCTGTCTTATTGCCAATCTACATGGTAGACTGCAAATGCTGTCCAAAATTCAGGTTTCTGCGTTTAGCGGTTTCGGCTGTAGTCGTGTCAAAAGAAAAACCCCTGTTCTTTTATATATATAGATTATTGGGCAAAGATGTTATTAGGTTTCAAAGTGTAGATATGGAGGCCGGTGAGGTTTGTTCGATAAGTACAACACATTACAGTAATGAATTTTCTTATTGTTTTAGATGTCTTTACCAGCATTATATTTAGAAAAAAGCCCTACGATCAGTACGTGATCGAGGGCATAGATGACGACCAAGCTGAAAATTCAGACATAGGGGGGTTCATTTTAGTTAAACGTAATTAACGGAAGTCCAAAAATTGAAGATTTAAACCAAGCCATCCATGGACCTAAAAAAAAAGGCGGACGGAACTTCACTAAGAAACGATTGAAGCACCAAAATGGCTGCCGCGTTTATATGTGTGAGTTTGTATAGGGATGCCAGATGAAGGAAAAAATTACCCATTTTTAAACAATATTTAATTAAGATCTCCCTTGAACTTAAGTTTAATTACAATTTTTTGTGACAGATACCTATTTTTAAAATAAAGGTAAAATAATTGGATATAAAATATTTACAACTCGTTTAATATTAATAAAGTTTTACAATCCCTTTTGGTTATTCAAATTTTTGTAGACTTGTCTTTTGCTATTGACACATCTAGAAATCCCTTCTAATTTACTTAAATGGTGAAAACAAATGTTTAAGTATTTTTCGCCTATAATTGTTTAATTAAAGCTATTTTATGTTTCATTCCTACACGTCTACATTCCTATTCCATGTCTACACTCCCTTATTATTTTTATACAATCATTTTTCCATGCATCATTTGCCGTGGGGAAACTTGTAAAAATACAGATGAATACAATAACGATAAATAGTAACAAAATATAAATCTCCCAATTTTAAAATAATTTGAACCTTGAAATAGTTGCAACACTGATTGATTTTGAGATGTTTATAAAATTTATTGACGTAAAATCGAGAAATAAGCTTCAAAATGACATGTTTAACTATGAAAAGTGATCCCCTGGCTTTTTTAATTGAACTACTATGGTTAAGACAACTTTTTGCCACACATGACGGCATACTTTGATTTTTATTAGACAAAATAACACCGTATGAAACCGCGAGTGTCGTTCGAAGCGTAATGGCCGACGGCTGACTTACTATGGTGTGAATGTGTGTGTGCCGGCTTGTGTGGACAAGCGCACTGACTTACTATGGGTGCTTCAATTCTTTCTTAGTGAAGTTCCGTCCGCCTTTTTTTTTAGGTCCATGAAGCCATCCAAGTTCAGTGGACAACCACTAGTCAGTGACTATCAAGTTAGCCAATAGCCCTGCAGGACAAAAACAATTTATTGATAATTATTTTTAAGGAGTTGGCGAATTGATACGATATAAAACAGTAGAGTAGTACTGTTTAAAGCTTCCTCGGTTTGTCTCTTTTAAAATGTCACTTACGGGATATCCTCCGAGCGAGGTTATCTATTTTAGAGGGGGGGCCGCCATCATCATACTGACGCTCGTTGAGGCACGCGCACACCTACAGTCTGTTCTTCTCGATACTTTTGACGTTGACTGTACGTCGTCATATGCGTCGGACGAGTTGGGGAAGAGACGAAATAGAGCATGAGACAAGTTAATGAAAATGACCAGATGCACAAGGTGACGTATTAGTGATTGTGACGGAATAGGGAAAGAGACGAAATAGCTAATGAGACGAGTTGTTAACGTAACTGACTAGATAGGTTCTCGTGGAAGAATCCCGTATAGTAGTAGCTCTGTGCACCACTCTCCGCTGCTTTTAGGGCCGTGTGTAGACCTATGGTGTAGACGCTATAATTTGCAATATTTGACAGCATGACTGAACAAATTAATTATCTGTATCGTGCGTTCCAAAGTATAAATCTTGGTTGGTTTATATAAGCATGATGTAGTGACGTCATGATTCGTTTTCTTTTGTGTGACTATGGGAAAGAGCTGAAAGGGAAATATTTAATGCTAAAAATACACGTTTCTGAACTTGAATGGCGTACAGTGACTTTTGTTTTTGCAAGTTGTTGAAGTTGCTTTTAACAAGAAAGAAATCTGTGAAAGAAATTATTGTGTGAATCGTGTTCGATTAGACACGATTATTATTTGAATATCTACATTGTTTTAAATCAAATTCTTAAAATGGAGCTTTCTGCTGAAGGCAAAACGCCGGAGTATATGGAATTAGCTGGAATTAAGTTCAAGCTTAGTTTACCCCATCTAAAAGATGATCCGCAGCTGAAAGAACAGCTCTTGCAAGGAATCAAGAATGGAAACATGGCTCCTTACTACAAAGAAGTTTGTACCGACCTTGGGTGGAAATTCGATCAGAAGTTATTTGATGATATGGCAAAGGAGAATGAAGACAGGTTATCCAAGTTCCAAGAAGACGATTCAGAAACACCTGTGTGGCAAGATCGGTAAGCTTTTAATTACACTTTCATTTCAACAGTAAAGCTATATGCTGTGTTTTTGTAAGTAGGTATAGAAATAAACGGCCAGAGGGTCAGCTTAGGGAATATTTATATCAATGATTTTTCAGCAATTATAATTCATAGATTTAAAGAAGTTTACCCATTGTTAGTTTAAGCTGTGTCCAGTTTAAATGAAATGTAATTAAAATGTTACAGTTTGGACTACCTCTGCTCGATTGGAGACAAGGAAGCGGCCACAGCACTGGCAATCTCAAAGTATGAAGATGCTACACTAACTACTAACAGACGGCTGGATGCTGTATTTGCTCTTTTTAGGATTGCTTACTTCCATGGCTGCAATGTCAAAGAAATGGGGAAGAATATAAATAAGGTAAGGTTTATGAGGTTTTTAGGGTTTGTGTGAGTTGATCATAAAATTGTTGTACGGCTACATGATCGCTGAAAGGCCAAGAAACGAATGAATGTGATGAATCTTTTTAATTATTTTAGCTGTTAGTCAAAACAGATTTTGTAAATTCTAGGATGCATTTCTGGTTTTCTTTATCTTTGATATCAAGGAGATAATATGCAAAACATGTTGATACATTCATAGACCTCCATGGATAAACTGGAGTCTAATATTAAGAAGAATATACTTTATTGTACACCAAAATAAATACAATGTTTTATTGTTTATTCTAAGGGTATAATGGTGAACTTATCATTGATAGAAATATCTTCTAGACAACCATAAATACACTCGGTTCCAAAAATAACGGGTCAGTTACATAAACCCGAATATCTCCCGAACTACGTATGCCATCCTAATGAAACGAAGACTGTTCAATAGAGAATTTAATTATACAGATTAAAAATAAAATAAAACGTAGTTGCACCCACGATATCAATCTCTAAATTAAAAAAAAACGAAAGTAGTCATATTTTTCTTAAGATTACATTTTTTTATGATTGTTTTTTTGGTGTTTTTCATCACTTTCTTCATATTTTAATACTTTGTATTGCCTCCACGAGCTCTTCTGACAACTTCCAGGCGATTAGGCATGCTGTACACCAAATTTCGGAGCCGTTGCTGAGGAATACCTACCCATTCCTCCACCAGTGCTTGTTTGAGCTCGGGAAGCGTGATTGGTGGGGGGTTTCGACCTTTCACGCATCTCTGAAGCTCGTCCCAGGCGTGCTCGATGGGGTTTAAGTCCGGGCTTCGCGCTGGCCACTGCATGAGTTCGATACCGACCTCTTCAAGGTAGTCATGTACAATTTGGCGGTATGGGGACGCGCATTATCATGCATTAATATGCCATGCCGGTCCATCCTGGCCATGAAAGGACCTACATGTTCATTGAGGATCTCTTCCACGTACCTCTCTGCATTTAGAGTTCCATTTTGAATGAGTACCAGCTCGGTCCGGGCCTCAGCAGAAATCCCAGCCTAAACTTGTATGGAGCCCTCACCGTACGCCACTTTTTACTCCACACACGCTTGATGAAGCGCTCCCCTGGTCTTCTGTACACTAACTGCTTACCATCATGCTTATAAAGCATGAATTTAGACTCGTCTGTGAACATTACCCTAGACCAATCGTCTAGTGACCAGTTTAGGTGCTCGCGCACGTATCTCTGTCTTGCAATTCGATGTCCCCGTTCCAGTTTGGGGCCATTTGCGGGCCTCAATGGTTTCAAATTTGCTTCAGCAAGATGTCTTCTTACTGTTTCAGCGCTTAAATTGCCACCTCCAAAGCGAATAAAGTGAGTTTTTAGACCAACAGCAGTTTGAAAACGATTTCGGAGCATTGTAGCCACCAGTTGTCTGTCTTCCCTACAGCATGCCTAATCGCCTGGAAGCTGTCAGAAGAGCTCGTGGAGGCAATGCAAAGTATTAAATGAAGAAAGTGATGAAAAAAAAGCAAAAAAAACAATCATATAAAAAAAATAATCTTAAGAAAAATATGACTACTTTAGTTTTTTTTAATTTAGAGATTGATATTGTGGGTGCAACTAAGTTTTATTTTATTTTTTATCTGTATAATTAAATTCTCAATTAAACAGTCTTCGTTTCATTAGGATGGCATACGTAGTTCGGGAGATATTCGGGTTTATGTGACTGACCCGTTATTTTTGGAACCGAGTGTAGAAAAGTTGTAGAAAATTAATCTTTTGCAAATACAATTCTATTCTAGTGATGTCTTCATCTGAATTGAATTCTAAAAAGTTCACCAAATTCTTAAATGGATTATTATATCCTATTGGTCAAGAGCAAATAATAGAAATATATTTTTTTTATCCCAATTCATATTTTTAGACTATGTTAACTTTTTAACTTCATAAATCTTATGTTTTGTTTCAGGCTCATGAACTTGTTGACAAAGGTGGAGACTGGCGTTCCAGGAACAAGTTGAAGGCATATGAAGCAATCTACTGCCTGGCAGTAAGAGATTACAGCAAGGCAGCAGACTTGTTCATTGATTGTGTCTCTACATTTGAATCATATGAGCTGGTTGATTTTGGTGAGCCAGCATAACAAGGCGATTTTGAGATAGTAGACACATTTGGCAGCTTGAAGAAACATGTGTTTAACCAATTCGTTGCGGATGGCACGTTTTAGTGCCATCACTTATCATCGATTTTATAATGACACACATCCGTGCCTAACGCCTCACGCAAAAGAAAGTGATGGAAGATGCCATCCGCAGCGAATCCGTTAATAATGCATCACATTGATCATAATTATGATCTTGTCATCAAATAATAATTATATAAGGCAGTGTTGTTTGATCTAAGTTAACAAACTATTTACTCATTTGTTAAAAAAAAAGTATCGGGTTTTAACAATAGTCAGTTTTTATAATAGTCATTGGTCAAACAACTAGTCCAAAGTCCCAATTAGTTTTGGTGGTGGCTGATGAGTTTAGTCTAGAGTTTCATTAAATTGTTTCCTATTAGCTCCTTAGGTAGCCTTAATCTATTTCTATGTTATAGGTACAATCATCCAATACTGCGTGCTAGCCTGCGCCCTGGCCCTGGAGCGCCACGCCCTGCAGTCAGCCCTGAGGCGCCAGGGGGCCGCCGTGCAGGCCCTCCGCTCTCGCTTCCCAGAGCTCAGAGAGCTGGTAGAGTCCCTACATGAGTGCCGCTATGCTGACTTCTTAAAGAGTCTTGCCTGGGTATAGTATTCAGTTCAACTACTTTGTAAATGTTAGGGCTATATTTCTTCAGGACACTGAGGCCGCGCAACAATTTCGTGCTGCCAAAAAAATTAATGAAACATTGCACAATCAAGCAGACACCACTCAGGATACTCTTTCTAAAGAGTTGTTAACATTTTGCAGCGGCTACCTGTCTGCACAACTATTGTGTCCTAATGAGAGAGGGCCTTTATTCTTGCTCGGAAAGTGAATAGTTTTGTTGGCACTGGTCAGAGGATATTTTTAACAAAATTGCACACAATGTTATGCAAATGGAATCTAGAACACAAACAATCTTCTTATTTCCTTCAATTTTGAATTATTGTTTACAAATAAATTCATTCTTGCAGGTAGAGACTCAGATCTGCGTAGACCCAGTATTTAGACCCCACTACCAGCACTACGTCCGCGAGGCGCGTATTAAGGCGTACGTACAGCTTCTGCGCGCGTACCGCTCGCTCAGCCTCGACAACATCGCTGATACATTCGGCGTCACCCGCGAGTTTGTTGAGGAAGAGATCTCCAAGTAAGTACTGCTTTTAGCATAATCTACTGCATATCTATAAAATCATGAAAACGATGTTTGAGGGAACTTAAATTATTAAAAGTAGCTCTAAAGCAAGGTACATTGTATTTCATCGACTTGTTTTGCTAAGGCTAAGGATTAAAAATGCAATAGATAACGAGTCGAAAAGCAAGTCGATGACATCCGCACCGCCCTCATCGATTTTCATGATTTTATAGACAGACTGTAGGTTTTACCTGTTATTGGAACAAGGCTTAGATTACCTGTTATATGCATACTGGGGCCTTACCACGATCCAGTTTAAGCTGTGGGAAAGAGACAGAGCTATACAAGTCGTCTAGCCGAGCGCCATCTCGTTCCCTGAGCGTAAACTGGTTCGTTCTCCCTTAAAATAATCGCTGACGACTTCATTGTCTTCCAAAAGTTTAAAGAGATGACAACGTTCAAGTGAGTATACCACATTTTGTGTCTACTGTGTCCGAGATATTTGGTTTCCACTCAATAAAAACTAAGTTACAGTTGCAACAAATTTTTAAGAGTTACATGTTTAACCAACTTGCATTGGGTCCTCTTTTTAAACTATAATTTACTCATAAAGAGGCTTTGTATAATCCTATGGGATACCTATGTGGTTTTGGTCTTATTCATGTACAGTTAGGTCAGATTTTTGCATGGCGATCCTAATCGAGTGCTAAGCCTCAAAAATATATAGATCAAGTTGATTGATATAGGAGCCTCCCCTCATCTGAATCGCGATCGATCGGTTAGATTGTACGTAATACAATCGGTCGCGGCACTTTTTGTTATCGTGGTAAAATCATCAAATGAGTCCTCCCACCCTGGGCAGAGCGGGAGTGACTGTCAGACTAAAAAGGACGGTGTCCTTCAATAGCTCTTCATTTTCCAGGGTCATGGTAATGAGATAAGTCCCGTGACCCCGGCAGGCATTGGCCCTCTAGAGGAAGGCCCCGTCATCATGCTGACGCTCTTTGAGGCGCGCATGGAACACAACGCGCCTTCGACCCGGGCATGGTTCATGGTGGACAGCGAGTCGCCCCTTACTCGCCGCTCTCATGGCTGCGCCTACATTGGCCGGAGATCGTTTGCCGACGTCTGACTCGTGGATGTCTAGGTCTACCACTGCGGCTACTTAACGGGGCACTTAGGCATGAATACTAACGCTGGAATCTATCTCAAATAAAATATCTTATCGAGATAGTGGTCAAACGCGAACCTATCTTTATCTTTATCTTTACATCTTTACATCTTTACATAATAATAAAATCGTAGAGCTGTCATTCCTGTACATTGAATATTTTTTTCTTTTTGTATTTTTTTCGAGATAAGGGATCGATTCTGATGCCAAATCAACTTTTTTTTTTTTCGAAATTTTTTAATTTTTTTTTATTTAATCTATCTCTTAAACTACTGCAAACTTGTCGATCAAATTTTCCTCAAATATTCCTAATAATATGCTTCTGTTAATAGGCTATGTATTATTACGCTATTTTTCCTGGGAGATAAGCAATTTTGAATTTTGTTGTTTTTATCTGTTTGTTGATAGTTGGAAGCTAAACCACTGGATATTATTTAGTCAATTTTTCCCCAAATATTCCTTAAACTGCTCTTCTATTAATAGGATATGTATAATTACGCTATTCCCTTTGGGGGATTAGCAATTTTGTAATATGTTGATTTTCAGTCGTTGTTGACATTTGTATAAGAACCGCTGTTTGAAAACACTGTCAGCGTACAAGCCAGTCTGGTTGGTATCCTGCTTGACTTTCGTGCAAGGGGTTTCTGGATCAAATCTCGCAGTTTCTTTTTTTCACTTTTTGAGTTTTCTTATAGTTGTCCTGAGAGTTTCAAGTAATTAAAAAATATGTGCATACTTTTGTTTCAATATTATTCGCGATTTTAAATTATTACTATTTTTTTTCAATAGTTCTCTAGGATATAAATCTACACTGATTTAAATTGTAGGTAGTAAGTTCGATATTTTTTTAAATTGTAATTGTTTCGAGGTGTGGAATTTTTAAGATTAAAAAAAAATTGTGTTTATTTATGTTTTGAATTGGTGTTCAAATCAGTGCATAGATTCTGTTTTGAAGGACGACAAGTTGTACTCATCGAGTCAGATAATTAGTTATTTTTAGGTATCACGCGGAATGCTAAAGGGAGAAGAGCAATGCTATCGTACGTTCAATTTGCAGCGATACTGTAAATCCACCCAAAAATGATAGTCTAATGTTTAAAATAAACACGGTTCTTTGAAATTAATGTCGCTCAAATAAGGACGTTTCCTATGCAAACTATGTACCTAGATATAATATTATTGATCTAAACTAATAATAAAAATGCAAGTATGTTTGTTTTTTACCTTTTCACGCATTACTACCTACTGAATCGATCGACCCAAAATTTAGCATATACGTTGTCAGGCAGGAGTATAGACACGGATATAAGGTATCTTACATCCCGTCCCGAATAACAGAAGAGAGCTGTTGCCGAGAAAACAATTACGTTCATATTTCAGATGGCGCCACACGATCCGTATTGTTTCTCAAATTCTAAAATAACGCAAGCGAAGCCGCGGGCAAACACTAGTCATTAATAAAAATAAAAATAAATCTTTACGATACTCGACGCATGACGATACTCGAAACTTTAGTAATCCATCTCGGTTGCTCTCTTCGGTTGGATTTTGTCTGTAAGCAATCAAAGACCGAATTTGCCTAATCGAATCTTAAAGATGTTCAATCAGAAGTAACTGTCAAAATAACGAAACGAACGGGATAAAAGAAACGAGATTTAGATCGAATTAGAATTTTAATTTCGGACGTTAGACATTATCGAACAGCCATTTGTCATAAAGAATTCTTCTTGGTAATTTTTTTCTAAACATCCTTAGAAGTAGTCATCCCGTTGATCGTGTCCTGTTTTGTATCCACCTACTGAGTCTTTCATATTTTTTCTAATTCCCCTTACCATATTTCTAGCTTCACCGCAGCGGGTCGTCTGCAATGTCGTATCGACGCGGTCGCCGGCTGCGTAGTAACCGGCGCGGGTCGCGGCGCCGACGCCGATCGCTCCCAGCTGTACCAGGCGACCATACGCGAAGGAGACTTGCTGCTCAACCGCGTCAAGAAACTAGCCAGTGTCATCAACTTCTAACTCTTATGTTTGCTTGGTAACAATTATTATCGTAATATAACATTTTAAGTAATTACTATTGTAGTTTGTTTTATTAGACTGTAGTTACCTGTAGATTTTCCTTCTAGTCTCTGTATTTTGTAACTTTCAGTATACATACTAGACTAGATACTGCTTGGGTCATAGTAGACTCCAATGTTGGGGACTTCGATGAATGCATAATGTCTTAAATTAAGTTCGCTCTGGTATTATCAGGATCGCAACATAGTTGAGAAAAAAGGCTAGGCAGATGAAGATGACTGGTTTGATTTCATCTAAAATTGCGTCAGTTTCTGAGTAGTCAACCTTGCTACAATCTTCTACTCTTGTTTGGCTAATATGTTGAGGCATCTATCAAATCATCCTCTCGTTAACCACA
>JAQSVV010000710.1:0-17038 GCA_036375495.1 Agrotis segetum | reverse complement strand
AAACCGAATTTTCGAAAATCGAATATCCGATATCCGAATATGCAATATCGAATATCGGCTATCCAATATCCGATATCCGATTACAGAATAGCGAAAATCGAATATCCGATATCCGAATATGCAATATCGAATATCGGCTATCCAATATCCGATATCCGATTACAGAATAGCGAAAATCGACTTTTCGGTTTTCGGGTACCTACCTACCTACCTACCGAGTTTTCTTAAAAACCGAATTTTCGAAAATCGAATATCCGATATCCGAATATGCAATATCGAATATCGGCTATCCAATATCCGATATCCGATTACAGAATAGCGAAAATCGACTTTTCGGTTTTCGGGTACCTACCTACCTACCTACCGAGTTTTCTTAAAAACCGAATTTTCGAAAATCGAATATCCGATATCCGAATATGCAATATCGAATATCGGCTATCCAATATCCGATATCCGATTACAGAATAGCGAAAATCGACTTTTCGGTTTTCGGGTACCTACCTACCTACCTACCGAGTTTTCTTAAAAACCGAATTTTCGAAAATCGAATATCCGATATCCGAATATGCAATATCGAATATCGGCTATCCAATATCCGATATCCGATTACAGAATAGCGAAAATCGACTTTTCGGTTTTCGGGTACCTACCTACCTACCTACCGAGTTTTCTTAAAAACCGAATTTTCGAAAATCGAATATCCGATATCCGAATATGCAATATCGAATATCGGCTATCCAATATCCGATATCCGATTACAGAATAGCGAAAATCGACTTTTCGGTTTTCGGGTACCTACCTACCTACCTACCGAGTTTTCTTAAAAACCGAATTTTCGAAAATCGAATATCCGATATCCGAATATGCAATATCGAATATCGGCTATCCAATATCCGATATCCGATTACAGAATAGCGAAAATCGACTTTTCGGTTTTCGGGTACCTACCTACCTACCTACCGAGTTTTCTTAAAAACCGAATTTTCGAAAATCGAATATCCGATATCCGAATATGCAATATCGAATATCGGCTATCCAATATCCGATATCCGATTACAGAATAGCGAAAATCGACTTTTCGGTTTTCGGGTACCTACCTACCTACCTACCGAGTTTTCTTAAAAACCGAATTTTCGAAAATCGAATATCCGATATCCGAATATGCAATATCGAATATCGGCTATCCAATATCCGATATCCGATTACAGAATAGCGAAAATCGACTTTTCGGTTTTCGGGTACCTACCTACCTACCTACCGAGTTTTCTTAAAAACCGAATTTTCGAAAATCGAATATCCGATATCCGAATATGCAATATCGAATATCGGCTATCCAATATCCGATATCCGATTACAGAATAGCGAAAATCGACTTTTCGGTTTTCGGGTACCTACCTACCTACCTACCGAGTTTTCTTAAAAACCGAATTTTCGAAAATCGAATATCCGATATCCGAATATGCAATATCGAATATCGGCTATCCAATATCCGATATCCGATTACAGAATAGCGAAAATCGACTTTTCGGTTTTCGGGTACCTACCTACCTACCTACCGAGTTTTCTTAAAAACCGAATTTTCGAAAATCGAATATCCGATATCCGAATATGCAATATCGAATATCGGCTATCCAATATCCGATATCCGATTACAGAATAGCGAAAATCGACTTTTCGGTTTTCGGGTACCTACCTACCTACCTACCGAGTTTTCTTAAAACCGAATTTTCGAAAATCGAATATCCGATATCCGAATATGCAATATCGAATATCGGCTATCCAATATCCGATATCCGATTACAGAATAGCGAAAATCGACTTTTCGGTTTTCGGGTACCTACCTACCTACCTACCGAGTTTTCTTAAAAACCGAATTTTCGAAAATCGAATATCCGATATCCGAATATGCAATATCGAATATCGGCTATCCAATATCCGATATCCGATTACAGAATAGCGAAAATCGACTTTTCGGTTTTCGGGTACCTACCTACCTACCTACCGAGTTTTCTTAAAAACCGAATTTTCGAAAATCGAATATCCGATATCCGAATATGCAATATCGAATATCGGCTATCCAATATCCGATATCCGATTACAGAATAGCGAAAATCGACTTTTCGGTTTTCGGGTACCTACCTACCTACCTACCGAGTTTTCTTAAAAACCGAATTTTCGAAAATCGAATATCCGATATCCGAATATGCAATATCGAATATCGGCTATCCAATATCCGATATCCGATTACAGAATAGCGAAAATCGACTTTTCGGTTTTCGGGTACCTACCTACCTACCTACCGAGTTTTCTTAAAAACCGAATTTTCGAAAATCGAATATCCGATATCCGAATATGCAATATCGAATATCGGCTATCCAATATCCGATATCCGATTACAGAATAGCGAAAATCGACTTTTCGGTTTTCGGGTACCTACCTACCTACCTACCGAGTTTTCTTAAAAACCGAATTTTCGAAAATCGAATATCCGATATCCGAATATGCAATATCGAATATCGGCTATCCAATATCCGATATCCGATTACAGAATAGCGAAAATCGACTTTTCGGTTTTCGGGTACCTACCTACCTACCTACCGAGTTTTCTTAAAAACCGAATTTTCGAAAATCGAATATCCGATATCCGAATATGCAATATCGAATATCGGCTATCCAATATCCGATATCCGATTACAGAATAGCGAAAATCGACTTTTCGGTTTTCGGGTACCTACCTACCTACCTACCGAGTTTTCTTAAAAACCGAATTTTCGAAAATCGAATATCCGATATCCGAATATGCAATATCGAATATCGGCTATCCAATATCCGATATCCGATTACAGAATAGCGAAAATCGACTTTTCGGTTTTCGGGTACCTACCTACCTACCTACCGAGTTTTCTTAAAAACCGAATTTTCGAAAATCGAATATCCGATATCCGAATATGCAATATCGAATATCGGCTATCCAATATCCGATATCCGATTACAGAATAGCGAAAATCGACTTTTCGGTTTTCGGGTACCTACCTACCTACCTACCGAGTTTTCTTAAAAACCGAATTTTCGAAAATCGAATATCCGATATCCGAATATGCAATATCGAATATCGGCTATCCAATATCCGATATCCGATTACAGAATAGCGAAAATCGACTTTTCGGTTTTCGGGTACCTACCTACCTACCTACCGAGTTTTCTTAAAAACCGAATTTTCGAAAATCGAATATCCGATATCCGAATATGCAATATCGAATATCGGCTATCCAATATCCGATATCCGATTACAGAATAGCGAAAATCGACTTTTCGGTTTTCGGGTACCTACCTACCTACCTACCGAGTTTTCTTAAAAACCGAATTTTCGAAAATCGAATATCCGATATCCGAATATGCAATATCGAATATCGGCTATCCAATATCCGATATCCGATTACAGAATAGCGAAAATCGACTTTTCGGTTTTCGGGTACCTACCTACCTACCTACCGAGTTTTCTTAAAAACCGAATTTTCGAAAATCGAATATCCGATATCCGAATATGCAATATCGAATATCGGCTATCCAATATCCGATATCCGATTACAGAATAGCGAAAATCGACTTTTCGGTTTTCGGGTACCTACCTACCTACCTACCGAGTTTTCTTAAAAACCGAATTTTCGAAAATCGAATATCCGATATCCGAATATGCAATATCGAATATCGGCTATCCAATATCCGATATCCGATTACAGAATAGCGAAAATCGACTTTTCGGTTTTCGGGTACCTACCTACCTACCTACCGAGTTTTCTTAAAAACCGAATTTTCGAAAATCGAATATCCGATATCCGAATATGCAATATCGAATATCGGCTATCCAATATCCGATATCCGATTACAGAATAGCGAAAATCGACTTTTCGGTTTTCGGGTACCTACCTACCTACCTACCGAGTTTTCTTAAAAACCGAATTTTCGAAAATCGAATATCCGATATCCGAATATGCAATATCGAATATCGGCTATCCAATATCCGATATCCGATTACAGAATAGCGAAAATCGACTTTTCGGTTTTCGGGTACCTACCTACCTACCTACCGAGTTTTCTTAAAAACCGAATTTTCGAAAATCGAATATCCGATATCCGAATATGCAATATCGAATATCGGCTATCCAATATCCGATATCCGATTACAGAATAGCGAAAATCGACTTTTCGGTTTTCGGGTACCTACCTACCTACCTACCGAGTTTTCTTAAAAACCGAATTTTCGAAAATCGAATATCCGATATCCGAATATGCAATATCGAATATCGGCTATCCAATATCCGATATCCGATTACAGAATAGCGAAAATCGACTTTTCGGTTTTCGGGTACCTACCTACCTACCTACCGAGTTTTCTTAAAAACCGAATTTTCGAAAATCGAATATCCGATATCCGAATATGCAATATCGAATATCGGCTATCCAATATCCGATATCCGATTACAGAATAGCGAAAATCGACTTTTCGGTTTTCGGGTACCTACCTACCTACCTACCTACCGAGTTTTCTTAAAAACCGAATTTTCGAAAATCGAATATCCGATATCCGAATATGCAATATCGAATATCGGCTATCCAATATCCGATATCCGATTACAGAATAGCGAAAATCGACTTTTCGGTTTTCGGGTACCTACCTACCTACCTACCGAGTTTTCTTAAAAACCGAATTTTCGAAAATCGAATATCCGATATCCGAATATGCAATATCGAATATCGGCTATCCAATATCCGATATCCGATTACAGAATAGCGAAAATCGACTTTTCGGTTTTCGGGTACCTACCTACCTACCTACCGAGTTTTCTTAAAAACCGAATTTTCGAAAATCGAATATCCGATATCCGAATATGCAATATCGAATATCGGCTATCCAATATCCGATATCCGATTACAGAATAGCGAAAATCGACTTTTCGGTTTTCGGGTACCTACCTACCTACCTACCGAGTTTTCTTAAAAACCGAATTTTCGAAAATCGAATATCCGATATCCGAATATGCAATATCGAATATCGGCTATCCAATATCCGATATCCGATTACAGAATAGCGAAAATCGACTTTTCGGTTTTCGGGTACCTACCTACCTACCTACCGAGTTTTCTTAAAAACCGAATTTTCGAAAATCGAATATCCGATATCCGAATATGCAATATCGAATATCGGCTATCCAATATCCGATATCCGATTACAGAATAGCGAAAATCGACTTTTCGGTTTTCGGGTACCTACCTACCTACCTACCGAGTTTTCTTAAAAACCGAATTTTCGAAAATCGAATATCCGATATCCGAATATGCAATATCGAATATCGGCTATCCAATATCCGATATCCGATTACAGAATAGCGAAAATCGACTTTTCGGTTTTCGGGTACCTACCTACCTACCTACCGAGTTTTCTTAAAAACCGAATTTTCGAAAATCGAATATCCGATATCCGAATATGCAATATCGAATATCGGCTATCCAATATCCGATATCCGATTACAGAATAGCGAAAATCGACTTTTCGGTTTTCGGGTACCTACCTACCTACCTACCGAGTTTTCTTAAAAACCGAATTTTCGAAAATCGAATATCCGATATCCGAATATGCAATATCGAATATCGGCTATCCAATATCCGATATCCGATTACAGAATAGCGAAAATCGACTTTTCGGTTTTCGGGTACCTACCTACCTACCTACCGAGTTTTCTTAAAAACCGAATTTTCGAAAATCGAATATCCGATATCCGAATATGCAATATCGAATATCGGCTATCCAATATCCGATATCCGATTACAGAATAGCGAAAATCGACTTTTCGGTTTTCGGGTACCTACCTACCTACCTACCGAGTTTTCTTAAAAACCGAATTTTCGAAAATCGAATATCCGATATCCGAATATGCAATATCGAATATCGGCTATCCAATATCCGATATCCGATTACAGAATAGCGAAAATCGACTTTTCGGTTTTCGGGTACCTACCTACCTACCTACCGAGTTTTCTTAAAAACCGAATTTTCGAAAATCGAATATCCGATATCCGAATATGCAATATCGAATATCGGCTATCCAATATCCGATATCCGATTACAGAATAGCGAAAATCGACTTTTCGGTTTTCGGGTACCTACCTACCTACCTACCGAGTTTTCTTAAAAACCGAATTTTCGAAAATCGAATATCCGATATCCGAATATGCAATATCGAATATCGGCTATCCAATATCCGATATCCGATTACAGAATAGCGAAAATCGACTTTTCGGTTTTCGGGTACCTACCTACCTACCTACCGAGTTTTCTTAAAAACCGAATTTTCGAAAATCGAATATCCGATATCCGAATATGCAATATCGAATATCGGCTATCCAATATCCGATATCCGATTACAGAATAGCGAAAATCGACTTTTCGGTTTTCGGGTACCTACCTACCTACCTACCGAGTTTTCTTAAAAACCGAATTTTCGAAAATCGAATATCCGATATCCGAATATGCAATATCGAATATCGGCTATCCAATATCCGATATCCGATTACAGAATAGCGAAAATCGACTTTTCGGTTTTCGGGTACCTACCTACCTACCTACCGAGTTTTCTTAAAAACCGAATTTTCGAAAATCGAATATCCGATATCCGAATATGCAATATCGAATATCGGCTATCCAATATCCGATATCCGATTACAGAATAGCGAAAATCGACTTTTCGGTTTTCGGGTACCTACCTACCTACCTACCGAGTTTTCTTAAAAACCGAATTTTCGAAAATCGAATATCCGATATCCGAATATGCAATATCGAATATCGGCTATCCAATATCCGATATCCGATTACAGAATAGCGAAAATCGACTTTTCGGTTTTCGGGTACCTACCTACCTACCTACCGAGTTTTCTTAAAAACCGAATTTTCGAAAATCGAATATCCGATATCCGAATATGCAATATCGAATATCGGCTATCCAATATCCGATATCCGATTACAGAATAGCGAAAATCGACTTTTCGGTTTTCGGGTACCTACCTACCTACCTACCGAGTTTTCTTAAAAACCGAATTTTCGAAAATCGAATATCCGATATCCGAATATGCAATATCGAATATCGGCTATCCAATATCCGATATCCGATTACAGAATAGCGAAAATCGACTTTTCGGTTTTCGGGTACCTACCTACCTACCTACCGAGTTTTCTTAAAAACCGAATTTTCGAAAATCGAATATCCGATATCCGAATATGCAATATCGAATATCGGCTATCCAATATCCGATATCCGATTACAGAATAGCGAAAATCGACTTTTCGGTTTTCGGGTACCTACCTACCTACCTACCGAGTTTTCTTAAAAACCGAATTTTCGAAAATCGAATATCCGATATCCGAATATGCAATATCGAATATCGGCTATCCAATATCCGATATCCGATTACAGAATAGCGAAAATCGACTTTTCGGTTTTCGGGTACCTACCTACCTACCTACCGAGTTTTCTTAAAAACCGAATTTTCGTAAATCGAATATCCGATATCCGAATATGCAATATCGAATATCGGCTATCCAATATCCGATATCCGATTACAGAATAGCGAAAATCGACTTTTCGGTGTTCGAATAATTTCACTTTAAAAACTGGTTTTTCGGCCATAACTCAATATTTTGTCTTTTGTCATAAAATCTTTTATTTCATATTCTACTAGCCTGCGCGGAGCCCGATACAACGATACCTCACACGACCGGCTAGCTCGCAAAAGAAATTTCCCCACCCACCCGCCCATTGGCCTATAGCTAAGAGGGAAAACTTATTTTGGTATTTTTTTTTTTTTCAAATAATTTCCTTACAAGTGCACTAGGCACTTGTAAGGAAATTATGTATTTGACAAGAATTTGGGTTGAATATTTAAACTAAAAGGAGTAAAATAAAAAACATAAAAAACCTACTTCAAAAACAACCACAAAAAAGGGTAAAATAACCTACAAAATAACTTTTCTTTCGGAAGTCGGTGGCAAGAAGACAACGAAATAAAAAATAAAGCCACTGACTTCCGAAAGAAAAGTTATTTTGTAGGTTATTTTACCCGTTTTTGTGGTCGTTTTTGAAGTCGGTTATTTTATTTTTTTAAGTTTTTTTTTTATATCATTGTGGCCCTTTATTAGTGTCGGCAGCATCAATTTATTGAGCAAAAGTAAAACCACAGGTAGGTATAATATATATGATATTCTTATGTATTTGAAGACTAATCAAGACGGATATTATATCGCCCGTTTTCATATTAATGGATCTAACAGATCATCACGCAGTCTAATTACTTAATTTAAAAATTATTGCGTAATCGGGTACAGGGGTGTGTTTAAATCAGCCTGCGATATTTCGCCGGATAAAAATTAAACTGGCGAGGGTTCGCTGAACGGAGTCGTAAGTTTCTGTCGATGTTAGCTGTCAAATTCAATTGACAGCTCAGTTTTTTAAACAAATAATCAATTTGCCGGTGTAATACATATTTATAAAATCCATAATCCACAAATAATATTCACTCTCTAAAATAAAAATATACGTTTTACGGCACGAATGTAGCAAAACAACAAAACATAATGTCAATCTGACAGCAGGATAAAATTTTGCGACGTAAAAAGTTCGCAAAAATTTATTCCTTTCAGTAAAAACTTATGCCAGGGCTGCGTTTAAATCAGCCGGCGAATTTTCGCCGGACAAATATTAAACTAGTGAGGATTCGCTGAACGGAGTCATAGGTTTCTGTCAATGTAAGCTGTCAAATTCAATTGACAGTTAAGTTTATCATACAGATAATAATTCAATCCATAACCCACAAATAATATTCACTGAGACGATGAATTTAGTACTCTCTAAAATAAAAAAAACCGGCCAAGTGCGTGTCGGGCCACGCACACTGTAGGGTTCCGTAGTTGCCCATCAAAATACTTATGCGAACTAACTAAACTGATTCGCTGAATTTAATTTTAAAAAAGAAGAATTTTCAAAATCGGTCCAGGAGTCTTTGAGAAATCGGGGAAAATACATAAGAAAAAAGATTACAACGAATTTAGAACCTCCTCCTTTTTTTGAATTTAGTTAAAAATAGTTGACGATAAAAACCTACCTATCCCCAAAAAACATAGGTACTTATAAAAGCTGTAAAAATAAAGTTGACAAACTTACATTTGCAGTTGTCTCCGATACATTTTGTTTAAGAAAATATGATATGAAGTACATTTTATAAGTTGGTCGACTATTACTCGTAAAGTTGTAAAGCCTACTTAGTCATGATAATTTTCTTTTAAACTTCGTTATGTACTACTATTGTGAATTTTTTCACACCCCCAAACATAACCGTTTAGCTGGTAGAGGGGGGGGGGGACACTCGAATCGAGCAAAATTTAGCACTTTAAAGCTTAATATTTCAAAAACGAATTTTTTTATCAAAAAATTGTTAATGGAAACTATCATTATTTTATAAAGGCCTATTTAATGATACCCCACACTAAGGGGTACGCGAGAAAAATAATATCCTCACTTTACGTGTAAGTACTGGAGGTACCCTAAAAAAAAATATTTTACGAGATTTTATTTTACCACTTTTTCGGCACAACAAATCCGTATATTTACACCAAATTACAGCTCTCTAGTACTGTGCGTCTCTGAGCTAAACTGCGGACAGACGGACGGACGGACGGACGGACGGACGGACATGGCGAAACTATAAGGGTTCCTTGTTGACTACGGAACCCTAATAAGTATTCGTTTTTACGGCGCGAATCGAGCAAAACAACTGAACTCAATGTCAATCTGACAGCAGGATTAAATTTTGAGAGGTGAAAAGTCGCAAAAATTTATTCCATTCAGTAAAAACTTATACCAGCGGACGACCATAAACGGGGCAGATTAAATTTTAGTTAGCCTCATTTTTCACCTCGCGGTGTACTTAAACGGGGTGTTTGATATTTAGTCAGTATAAATTTAAACTGGATAAAAATTTAAACGCAGCCCAGGGGGTGCGTTTAAATCTTCCAGCGATGTTTCGCCGAAATAAAATTAAACTAGCGAGGGTTCGCTGAACGGAGTCATATCTTTTTGTCAATGTTAGCTGTCAAATTCAATTGACAGCTCAGTTTATTGAACATTAATCAATTTGCCGGTGTATTATAAATCCATAATCCAAAAATAATATTCACTCTCTAAATAAAAATAATTTTAGTTTTTACGGCAAGAATCGAGCAAAACAACAAAACTTAATGTCAATCTGATAGCAGGATAAAATTTTGCGTGGTAAAAAGGTCGCAAAAATTTATTCCATTTAGTAAAAACTTATACCAACGGACGACCGTAAACAAGGCAGATTAAATTTTAGTTAGCTTCATTTTCCACCTCGCGGTGTACTTAAACGGGGTGTTTGACATTTAGTCAGTATAAATTTAAACTGGATAAAGGATTTAAACGCAGCCCAGACTCATAATTATTCTAGGATGGGAAAGAGAAAACCTACCTTGTGATGGTGAACGGGCAGCGCAAACCTGTAGACGATATCTCGTAGTCTTCCGTATAATGACGATCACGCGATCGACGCCGTTTTTCTAATTTTTCGTTACAAGACAATCACACTTTTTCTTCTATGCATTATTTTAATTTAAACAATAACACTACACTATCACATTTTAAAATCTGGGGGCACGGTGGTGCAGGCGGGGGGCCAAGACGAGCCTAACTTTTTTTCGAACGAGCGCGTGTAGAACGGCGGAGCACTAAAACGCGAATGACACGAATTGCGAGCGCAGTATCCAAGTAGACTAAACTACCCACAGCACGCTATTCTGTAATCGGATATTGGATAGCCGAAATTCGATATTGCATATTCGGATATCGGATATTCGATTTTCGAAAATTCGGTTTTTAAGAAAACTCGGTAGGTAGGTAGGTAGGTAGGTACCCGAAAACCGAAAAGTCGATTTTCGCTATTCTGTAATCGGATATCGGATATTGGATAGCCCCCTAAAATGGGGGACGGAAGTTTGTATGAGACCTTTAAATGTTAGGGTACTTCCTGAAGTGCTTGAAAGTCGAAATTTGGTATGTAAGCAAAATTCAGTATGCAGTAAATCCCCCATCCCACAGACCCCCAAAAATGGGGGGGGGGAAACTTGCCATGTATGTATATTTGTTCAGGTGGAATCTTTGAACTCAATTTTGAAGTAGATAATTATCTTCAACCGATTGAACTGAAATTCCGTATATACATTTAGTTTGGATTACAATGCACGATTAGGTACCTGACGTCATCCTTAATGTAATATTATGGCAGACCATCTTACATGGCAGAATAGTTGTTTTTAATGCACTTCTACAATATGGATATCAAATGAAAGGGCTCATTGAGAGTAACTCGATGAATAATGTGACGTCATTATAAATCCAAGATGTTAGCAACTTACAAAAATATTTAAAAAAACAAAAAACCCGGCTGCGTAAAAAACTAAAAAGAAAGAAACCAGCCCAGTAGTTTAGTATTCACTCATTTACACTCACAGTCGGGGCCCATTCAAATTATACGAATCAGATTTTCCAAAGGGGCCCCAACTGTGAGTGTGAATGAGTGAATTCTAAACTACTGGACTGGTTTCTTTCTTTTTAGTTTTTTTACGCAGTCGGGTTATAGGTTTTTTAAATATTTATTTTATTTTACTATTTTTAGTTTTTGTTAGCATTTATCAGTCCAAATTAAATTGAAACATATAAGTTAAATATATTTTGGTAAACGATTTTTAAAATCCTTTAATTTGATACCCCACTTGATAGAATGTGAGAGATTTAAAAAAATATATTTTTAGTTCGGAACGCTTTGCACACGAGTTCGACTCGCACTTGGCCAGTATTATGTGCCCAGTGACACTCTCACGTTTATGACAAATCTAACGACACCTGTCCTCTCAAGTTAAAAACCCTTAAAGCCGTTTAGACTGCAGAGCAACACACAGAAACATACATACATACACTCGAAAAACATAACCCTCCTGGCGCAGTCGGGTAAAAAGAACTGAAACCCCACCAAAAATATTTCATGTATTCACCATACATTTTTACTGATGTGTAGAATTGTGAAGTTACGGTCGGTAGAGTTAGGCCGCGTAGATTCAGAAGCTTGGTTACACATGAGATCTGATGTCTTTTTCACAGGGCAAACCTTATGTAGTTGTTTTGGCAACATTTTACATGAAATGTTTTTGGTAGAATTATTATTATTTAAAGTATTTTAGCGTGTATATTATGCATATTTACGCAAATAAAAAAATAAATAAAAAAACACAAAAAATGAAGCAGTATTACAATAGACGAAAATATTTTGGAAAATAAAATGAAAAAAAAATCCGCCCCGGATCCGCCTCCTACCTACTAAATTTTCAGATCCAATAAGTTCAACATTAAGACGTGCTAAATGAACAATATACTTTTTAATAATCACAGATAAAAAAACTACACATATTTACATAATTATATGCATACGCCTACTAAATTTTCAGTTCCGATACGTTGAACATTCAAAATCACGAATTAAAAAAAAAAAAACCGGCCAAGTGCGTGTCGGGCCACGCACAGTGTAGGGTTCCGTAGTTGCCCATCAAAATACTTATGCGAACTAACTAAACTGATTCGCTGAAAATAATTTTAAAGAGAAGAATTTTCAAAATCGGTCCAGGAGTCTTTGAGAAATCGGGGAAAATACATAAGAAAAAAGATTACAACGAATTTAGAACCTCCTCCTTTTTTTGAATTTAGTTAAAAATAGTTGACGATAAAAACCTACTTATCCCCAATAAACATTATAAAAGCTGTAAAAATAAAGTTGACAAACTTACATTTGCAGTTGTCTCCGATACATTTTGTTTAAGAAAATATGATATCAAGTACATTTTATAAGTTGGTCGAATATTACTCGTAAAGTTGTAAAGCCTACTAAGTCATGATAATTTTCTTTTAAAATTCGTTATATATACTACTATTGTGAATTTTTTCACACCCCCAAACTTATTGCCGAGAATCATATTTTGATAATTATTGTAACATGTCACTGATTCAGTGACATGTTACAATCTAACTTACATGCTTATACTTGTTGTATAAGCATGTAAGTTAGATTTCGGAGATTTTACCAATTTACACCTTTATGTGAGAGCTAATGGAGCGAGTGTTTTGATCATTCTTATATTTAAAATTGTACTTGTTCTTGCCGCGAATATTTCCAGGGTCGCGGGAGTAACGAAATTTCATGATCCCTTAACGTAAAGGATTTTGTAGGGCACCGTGGATTTTAGTCACTACATCACTACAAGTGTCAGCCCCTCCTGCCGTGCCCTGGGTGGGAGGACTCCTTTCATGATTTTACCATGCTAAAAAAAAGATCAAATTTAACTTGTCGTTGCTTGAACTAAATCTCTTAAAATAATATTATATTGTGGTATGAAACAGTTTATTTTACATCGTGAATTGAATCGCAATGATAGTTCATAGTAGGCCTCCAGACCTCGGGCGGTAGTAAGACCCCTCTTTGAGGAGTGGCTGGATATCGGATGACGCAGGTCCTCACCGGACACGGAAGTATCGAGAGGTACCTGTGTCTGATGAGAAAGGAGGAAACGCCTGGGTATCACCACTGCGAAGATCGCTCGGAGGACACAGTAGAGCATACGGTGCAAGACTGATCCTCTTGGGCAGAGTACCGACGTATCCTCACGGCGGCGTTAGGCGGAGACCTCTTGCGCCCGGCATTAAAAAAAAAAAAAAGTTTCGCGGCCATGCTGCGGGGCGAGACGGAGTGGGAAGCGATCGTCTCCTTCTGCGAAACAGTCATGCTCGCGAAGGGGAGGCGGGCCGCGTGAGGGAGAGGACAGTATCCGCCCTCCCCAGCCGCAGTGGCGACAGACGTTGGCACACGATCTCCAGCCACCGTAGGCGCGGGCATGCGGACGGCGAGTAAAGGGCAACTCGCTGTCCGACCATGGACCATGCCCGGGTCGACAGCGCGTTGTGTCCCACGCGCGCCTCAAAGAGCGTCAGCAAAATGACGGGGCCCCCTCTCAGAGGGCCAAAGCCTGCCTGGGTCGTGGGACTTATCTCATTACCGTGACCCCGGGACATAAAGGGCTATTGAAGGACACCGTGGACTTTAGTCAGTACAAGTCTGACAGTCCCTACCCGGGGTGGGAGGACTCGTGTGATGATAAAAAAAATGCCTCCAGAAATCTCTGACGCGGCAGCTATACTATGAGAGTACACATAATTATAATTTATGTGGGTTGTGTGTTGCTTTTAGAACAAAGTGTTAGCATTTAATATGGCAGAATGTGTGATACTTTGAAAGCTTTTTGAATAGTTCCCAACTGCAAAATAAGTTTCTTAAAATAAAATAAAAGTTATCGCAATTATTAAAGTGAGAATCCAAAAAAAAGTGCTAAGTTAATAATAATAACATGTTTAATGGCTGTCAACAACTAACAATAATAACAAAGAAACGGGTGGCAGCGGCGCTAGGTGTAGGCGGGCGGAGCGGCGGCGAGCGCGGCGCCGGGCACGCGCCGCACGTCGCTCTGCTGCAGCAGCGGCAGCGAGGGCTTGCGCAGCACGCCGCACGTGTTGGTGGGGGCGCGCATCTTCACGTAGCCCATCTCGCCCCACGCCGCGCTCCACGAGTTCTTGAGGATGAAGAACGTCTCCCCGCGGTGCACCGTCCAGCCCACCGCCAGCACGGCGTGGTTGTGGCTGTTCTTCTTGCTGAAACACAAATCTCTCGTCATTTTCTGCTATTTGCATTTAAGTCTCACCAAAAATAATTACTTAAACTAAAACAAAATCTTACGCATAATATTTTTCTTAAACCAAAATTGTCACTCAAAAAACGAAGGAGAGTAAATAGTACGAGTAATTTTAAAAGTTTTTTTTTTTTTTAAGTACTAGTACTTTTTTTTGTCACAAAGTTTTTTATTTTATTTTTCTACCTTTCAAAAATCTTCAAATTATTATAATCGGCATCTCTGAAAATCTAAACACCAAGGTGAGCAAAAACGCATCCATGCGGGCAACGACACGGTTATCCATAAGTGGTATTACTGTACTTATTTTAAAACATTCTTCTTTCGAGATAATCGCGGATAAACATAATACATACATATAAACATACCCACAAAAAGATTGAAACATTGTGAAAGAGGCTATGGTTGTACGGACAAATTATGCCTTAAACTTTGTCTCCTAGTGGGGTGATGACAATATTATGGTATCTTTGAACTCCGTTTTCACCGCTAAAAGGTGTCGTTTGGACCAAACTCCTACTTTTCGGTGTGCATCTGTACTTCTGAATGACCGAGTCGAGCTCCTGGGCATGGAGTTGACTTCTAGTCTTAACTTTGGCGCCACCATTGAGTCTAAAGCCCAACTTGCGGCCAACTTATTTCAAAGGTACGAGACGCCGAAAAACTTTGCTGCCGAGATCAACACAAAACTTTTCACCTCACACAGCGAGGAAATGCAGTGGGGCGGCTCGCCTGTCAGTGTAGAAAAATTGAATACAAGACGAGTTCGAATTTTGAACAACACTTTGTGCTCTAGAGCACAAAATGGAGTTTTGCGCTCAGATTTTGAATGTGAAATGTAATCTTTCCGAGCGGGTGAGGTGAAATAGTTACCTATTTGTTATGCAAAGCTGCAAAGTTGATTTTTGGCGCGAGTACTTGAATTGAAAACTGAGCGAGCGATTCTAAGATTTCCGTTCGTTTCTCTCGCGGTTCTAATACAGAATCCTGAGCGATGTGAAGTTTTCAAAGGTACGAGTCGCAGAAAAACTTTGCTGCCGAGTGCAACACACAACTTTTCACACAGTGGGGCCGGCTCGCCTGCCAGTGTAGAAAAATTGAATACAAGACGTGTTCGAATTTTGAACAACACTTTGTGGTCTAGACAATGATATTATAAATAAAAAGAGGGGTCTAGAGCACAAAATGGAATTTTGCGCTCAGATTTTAAATGAAAAATAGATTTTTTGCAAGCGTGTGAGGTGAAAATAACTACCTATGGCTTTCGGAAGTGTCTTTGTTTTTATTTTATCGACTTTTGCCAACGACTTCCGAAAGAAAAGTCATTTTACGCTTTTTGTGTTTGTTGTTGAAGTTCCTTTTGTTTACAAAGAGAGTTTTTATTTTACCCCTTTTAGTTCAGTCAGATATTCAACAAAAATCTTCGTATAATCGGCGTCTTTGAAAATCTTCAATCTAAGTAAGCAAAAATGATTCCATGCGGATAATGTCACAGATCCATTATTGTTATGTATACTCGTACGTATGAATGTAACGAACACTTTTCTGAAAATGGTTCAGCCAAACCGCGAGATAATCACGGACGAACATAGACATACATACAAACATATAGATCGAACTAAGAAACTTCTTTTTTGTAGTCGGTTGAAAAGCCAATTTACAGGATTTATAAATTTTGGATAGTGACAGTATTGGTTTAAGTAAAAGTAAACCGTAGCGTGAGCAAAATGTTACATTGCTTGGTCATTAATTGTTATACTCACCAGCGGCCATCGTGATAAAAACCGGTTTTGTACTCTATTAAACTGGTCGGTGTGGCGTCGATGATCACGACTGTGGGCCCGTACCTCCTAATCGCCAACTGCGACAACACAATGTGGTTAGGGCCACAACATAAACAACAAGTAGTGACCGACAGTGCGTGCGCTCGTCGCAGGGTACCTTGAGCTGCAGGATGTTGTCGGCCGTCACATTGATGTGTCCGCTGATGTGTGTGACGGGCGGCACGCTGTCCGCGCGGCAGCTCTGCTCCTGCGCACACAAACATCCTACTTATGGTGCGTCCCACAACAGTTATTATTATTCCGGTTAGGAATTCATTTGTACATCTTTAGGTAACAGTCAAAGTAATAAATATCTATAGTAATTATTCATAATATCTACTCAATTTATTTAATTAATTGAAAG
>JAQSVV010000709.1:0-18964 GCA_036375495.1 Agrotis segetum | reverse complement strand
CCCTTGTACCAAATCGGTTTAGCCGTTTCGACGTAAAGACGGAACTGACAAACATACCCACACACTTAAATAGGGATATACTTCGTGTTTGTACTGAAACGTCTTTTACTACAATTTTGCTACTACCAATTACCATAGAACAACGTAATACAATTTGTTTCTTCTGCTACGCAAAAACAAGCTTTATTGACGAAAATATCTTGTCATCAAATTGCTATAAACAGCAGATAACTACATACATATTACCAAGTTGACGATATGAAACATGGCCGCAAGTTATTTCCATATAAACTCCAGCAGGATAGGCTCATGTAAATGTATGTAAGGAGGCTAGTACCTTATGTATTGTTACCTTAACCTATATAGTATTCTCTCGCATAATATTTTCCTGGTCCTGGTGCAATATTGTGAGTACATGGCAAGGGGCAAATCAAGTAAAGCTCGCCGTCACTTGATTTTGTCACTTTAATATTAAAAACTGAAAGAAAAATCTGAATTTAACTAATTTATAACTTATACAACGTGTAACGCCAAAAGCGCGAAACCTCTCGTGGGGTAACTCAGCCATAGCATTCGCAACAAAAAAAAATGGTTTTTCATACAGATTTTGTAAATTCGCATGATAAAAAAAATTGTATTTTTGTGCGGATTTCACACCCGTATGAATAACCAAATGTTCTGTAACATGGGCTGAGTTACCCCACGAGAGGTTTTGCGCTTTTGGCGTTACACGTTGTATATTACTTATAGAAAAGAGAAATGGAACCCACATTGGTAATGACGTCACTTACTAAAGAGAGTTCCTTAGCTCTGAAGAAAACTAGATTACCCATACCTTCCGTAGTTGTGTAGTACATTCTTATTATACGTTTTTTTAGAGGCTAATGCATCAAATAAATCCTCCCCAGCCCTGGGTGGTCAGAAGGGACTGCCAGACTCGTACTCATAATGAAACGGGATGATGCAGGCTAGTAGTATCAATATAAGTATTCTATTACCTACCGATATAATTATGATAGGAGAGGAACGACGTTTTAATCAAAGATTAGTAATTCTACACATGGCATCACAATAAGTCATTACCAATGCAAATATTGATGACATAAAGTCATAAACTGCAGCACTGACTACCAAGTTCCATAACCATATTATCATCAACGTAAATACAGAATCTTGCGCCCTTGCGAGATCCTTTTGTATGCATCGAAGTATCGTGGAAGCATCCAATTTACATCCATTTTCATTCGACGTTCACTTGTTATTACAATAACGTTCTCTTTTATTAAACTACGTCGCATTTTCCGGTTTAAGGTGGAAATATGAACAGAATAAAGACTGCTTGGATATCGGCATATTTTTATCTGTAATGATGTGAATGGCATTGTTGTTCTAAGGGTGTAACATTATATTGTCTGTTTTCGTGTCGAAGACAAAGGCATACGTATTTTATTAACTGAATCTGATTTGTGTCGTACTTCAGAAAGTTCAGGTGCCATAGCAACGCAACTCGCGTGCTTGTATGACCAGTTTTTTTATATATTATTTTATCTAAAAGATGAACAAACTCAACCAGAAGGAACTGAATGAAACTCCTGCGCACTGACGGAACACAGTAAAACTGTTTGTGCGCGCCGGAGTTTGTAAGAATCGTTACATGTGGTGTTATGTAGTATTGATTACCCTCATGGGAAATGGCGTGCGTTTATGAATGGTTGTACTAGATTTTTTATAGTTTCTTAAAAACGATGAAATATCATACTGAATCCCAATCGAGTAGCGTAGCTTTCAATTGTAACTTATGGACATCCGTTTTATGTAGTGTTCCTGTTAACCCTCCAACCAAATTAATTTCACTCTTCACTAAAACTACACAACAATGGTTTCTCTTTCTAGCTTCTCAGTGATTGAGAACCCAGTACATTATACAGATAATACTGCATATCAACATACCTCAATCCGTGAAATTCTTCCAACTGAAAAAATTAACCTTCCTTTCCTGTGATAAAGTTGAAAACTTACTAAAAATCTTGTAAATTTGAGGCAGAATGATTAGCTGGCGTCTTGTCTGAATTAAGGTGCCGCTAATGGTCGGAAAACAGGCATTATCTAATATTTTATTACAGCGAAGCTAAGTAGTGCAGCGAGTGCGTACGGTTCCCAGGGTACAAAATAAAAACAAAAAAATTACACGTTTATTTATTTATTTATCACTTACAGGCTAGACCCAATGCGATATTGTAGCATACTTAAAACTATTTAACCATAATAAAGTATATACAAAGCTGTTCTTGTAAATTCATCCAAAGAGCAACAGAATATGTCAATGTCATCAGCAATGAGATTGAGAGTGCGGATCGCGCTGGTGAGCGGCGCCTCTCGCAGTGAGTTAGTACGCACATGCGGTTCCGCCAGGAGTCGTGGCTGACGACGACGTCCCACTTAATAATTTCCCCCTGCCCCGATAACTTACGAGTTGTAGGTAGGTCGTGGGTTCGAACCCAACCAGGCGCATAGACATGTGACATCCACCAACCCGCACTGGGCCCGCGTGGCCACTCCCTCTCACAGAGTGGAGGCCTGTGTCCCAGCAGTGGGAACATTTATAGGCTGATGATGATGATGATGATGAATTATTCCATAAACGCCATAAATCACTGACTAGTCATCCAAGATAACTAAATAAAATAAATATTCCACAACTATCACACAACGCCATCTAGTCCCAAGCTAAGCAGAGCTTGTGTTATGGGTACTAGACAACTGATAAACATACTTATATATTTCTAAATACATACATATTATAGATAAATTACACCCAGACACAGAACAAATGATCATGCTCATCACACAAACATTTGTCCTGGGTGGGAATCGAACCCACGACCTCCGGCATAGCAGTCAGGGTCACTAACCACTAGACCAACAGGCCAGCCCAGGCCAGATGCTAAGGATAAGGCTAAGGATACCTACCTTACCTGATTCATATGTCTAATCTTGCCATAACATGAATATTAATGACCATATGAACTCATAAACTATACAATATGATTTAGGTACCAACATGATGTCTACACTTGGAATACTAATTAAATTTATTAGCAATTTATGGCCATTTATGGGAGGGATGGCCATAAATTTTCGCCGTCCTAAAAGGGAGGAAGTAAAAGTTTTATTGCTTTAATAGAATATTTATTAGGAATACGTTCACTGAATAATATCGAAGAATTGAGATTGACTTGCAAAAAAAGATTTAAAAAATCGTAATTCTGAAGTAACTTGGAAGATTACCGAACTAAAGTCAAACTTAAAATAATTATATCATAAAATTAAGAAATTATTACATCTTTCGAATATTCTTATGATTGATTCCTTTATTCATTGTTTAACCTCATTAAGTACATTTTTAAATAATTTCACAAAAACAAAAAATATAATAAAAACATTTCAAATACATACAAGATTGATTATTACTAAAGAAAGAAAATAATAGTTTTTGGCACGTAATACTAATCTTCTCTACTCGCAATAGACATCAAATCTTTGCATTCATAATGCAATAATAATACTTTTCTTTATCGTGGTAATATCATCAAGTGAGGCCTCCTATCCATGGCAGAGCGGGTGGGACTGTCAGACTGGTACTGACTAAAATCCACGATGATCCTTCAATAGCCCTTTACGTTCCAGGGTCACGGTTACCTAATGAGACAGTCTCGTAGGACTGTCTCATTAGGTAACCGTGACCCTGGAAGGTACATAATTAATTTAAGAAACATTTGCCCCCCCCCCCTGGTCGCGGGACTTATATCATTACCGTGACCCCGGAACGTTAAGGGCTATTGAAAGACACCGCGGATTTTGGCTAGTACGAGTCTGGCAGTACCTCTCGCCCTGCCCGGGGTGGGAGGACTCATTTGATGATTTTACCACGCAAAAAAAAATAACATTTGCCCCTAAAAGATCATCAATTTGGGAAAACACCAGGCGTCCGTGAGGATTGAGGAAACAGAGTACATCAGCAGGCGTAGCATGGCGCCGTAGAAAGGGGTTTTGTCGACGCAAGAATAGACAAAATGACAGAACGTAGAAATAATTTTAGCGTTTTAAGCATGTTTATGAAAAAAATATGGAAAATAAACGTTCTTTTCTTCAATAGTGTAAGAATGGTGTAATACTCGTATTTGTGCAAAAAAGCAGTCGATTTGTGTAGAAGTAACAATGAAATAACTTTGTCTTTTCTTGGTAGAATAGAGATAGAATCGCCATGCTACGCGTGCAGCTTTCATAGTATAAACATAAGGATATTTCCACTATGTTTTTTTAATGTGAATAATTTATGAACGAACCGCAATGAAAAGTTGATCAATCAAGAGTCGATTGTGTTAGTGATAGCGAGTAATGCGTACTTTGCAAATGGGTCATCCATCATCGTCGTTCATAACGTAAATTGATTTCGCTTCGATCATACTAGTTATTGGACAGGTAAATTGAACAAGGATGACAATCGCAATTATAAATTGATCAGAGGAAGTATCTTCTGATTTTCGGTTTCGTAAAAAAATTAGGGAAGTGTAAAAAAAATAATTAATTATCAATATAGAAAACACCCACAAAACTCAACTTGGTCTTATATTTAGAAACGTTAGCAGAATATATTTAAGTAGAAGTTAAACGAAAAATAAAATATTAAAAGTAAAAACAAAGTATCAAACTTCGTAGAAAGTGAACAGCGTAGACCCCGTAGCGGTGCTACGAGCTACGCCACCGTAGCCTTTCGTAGCGCTACACTGGCTACGCTTTTCTACCCCATACAAAAGAATTGAACGGGGACATTATTTATTTATTTATTTAACTTGACGCTCATTTGTTTGTGTAACATTGTACTAAAAGCACATTCTTCTCAATTCCAGGTAGTGTTGGTGTTCATCCTGAGTATAGCATCGCTCATCATATACTTCATTGACGCGTCCAGGTAAAAAACGTTCCCTATACCGTTCAAATAAATTGCATTGCTAACATTATTAATGACTTACTAATCTTGATAATGCTGAATTCAAGGAATACGTGAGTCAATACTCATAATAAATGTGGTCGAAACTGTTTGCTGAATATAGTTATATATGTAGCTTCTGTTTATTTGTCAGCTGTGATAAAATAGTGAAATAGCTTTCAGTGAACCTGTTCCTAACTGTTGTTGTGGTAGCGAGTTGTGCATGTGCTATACACGGCGTTTTGATTTCAGTGAAGAGGTTGAGCGATGCCAGAAATGGAGCGACAATATTACTCAGCAAATCGACCTTGCCTTTAACATATTTTTTATGGTCTACTTTTTTATACGAGTAAGTTTAATCTCTTTTATTTATTTATTTTAATTTCGTGTGGTACAAAGGACTTAATACTACACAGCATTTTTCACCAGTAAGCCTTTCAGAAAGAAATTACATTTATTTGGAACACGTCATTCAACTTAAAATGAAAAAAAGTATAAAAAAAAGAATTTCAGTAATGAGAAAGATAATAAACTGTGTGACGGCTGCGCAAATCAAAATCTTTTATTAAAAATATGGTTATCGACACTTTTTAAAGGTCAATTTTTACATAAGACGGTCCTCCAAAGCGTCCATCCTTTCTCTATGATCTAAATATGCCTGCCGGCGTTTTTTGACTAGACCTACATAATATGAGGAGACGGACCGACGTAAAACAAAGATAAATATAATTTTGTGATTTCGATATCATTAACTGTTTCAAGATGGAGTTTGACAAAATAATTTAACTTCTTTAAATGTGTCGTGACGCATGACGAGAAACTCATTTAAATGGAACAACTCATGAGAAGCGAAACTGTTTGATACACTTCACAATTCGTACTGAAACGTTCACGATAAACTTTCTGAAGAATAAACAAAAGGCAGAGAGATACTAGATTTTATCTTTGTCTCTCTAATTAAAGAACGGTGTACAAATGGCAGAGCGCAATGCAGAGCATTTTTACTGTCAAACTGTTATTGACATTGTTCTTATTGGAATAATACCCAAAATGAATTAACACAAATATGGATGTAACCGTTTCGATGTTCATCAGCACGCGATGACCAATTCTATCTCATATTCTATCAAGAATAGACAAAAGTTGTTTCATCATTGTTTCTATACAACTCGACTTTTTTTGCACGTAAATAACACGATTCGTACATCATTGAAGAATAGAAACATTGCTTTTCTATATTCTAAACATGACAATGAAAATCTTTCTATATGCTGTCATTTTGTCTTTTCTTACGTCGAGAAAACCTATTTCTACAGGGCTATGCTACGCGTGCCAGAAGTAGTTGTGTGTTGTGTTTATTGATTTTGAATAATATTCCAATAAGAATAACGTCGAAAACAGTTTGGCAGTAAAAAATGCTCTGAGCTCTGCCACTTGTGCGTCGGTCCTAACTGTTGTCCTATGCTTTTAGGTACCCCATAGTTACAAGCTTTTTTATGTTGAATGTTGTAAAAATGATGGTGTTCTAGCAAATATTATACCGTGTATTTTATTTCTGTTTCAGTTTATAGCAGCTAGTGACAAACTATGGTTCATGCTCGAGATGTATTCATTTGTAGATTATTTCACGATACCCCCATCCTTTGTATCAATATACCTGGATAGAACGTGGATAGGTGAGTCTAAATTTATTATTTTATTGTTACTATGATGATGGGAGATTTACACGAGTCGTTTTCCGAACGAGGTAGAAGAAATGGATTCGTGTAACTGCCTCATGAGGGAGAGAGTGGCAGTCAAATCCCCATGGTAACGGCCCAGACTTAAGAGTTAGAGTGGGTTCATTCTCAGCCAATTTGTGTAATTTATTTTATCACCACTGCTCCCAAAACAGTGAAAACATTCCTAGAACCGGGAAATTCGAAGACGTGTGACATCTACCAAACAGCACTGGGCCCACGTAGTGGATTGCTGCCCACTTATTTTCACATAGAGACATATTATTTGTGATAATGTTATAGGCTGGGAGAAAGGACTTTTGCCTAGATCTCATACAATATAAGCCTAGATAAATAATTCATCTCTTTTTTATCGTGCTAAAATCAAATGAGTTCTCCTAAAAATAGTTGTTAGATTCCAATCAGGCATTTCACCCCAAATATATACCGGGAAGTAGGCGTATATGTTTAATTCGCAATGTAACAGCACTATTGGTGCAATAGCCAAGCGACCCACTCATGCGCTGCAGGTCGAGTGTTGGATTCCCTCACGGAACAAAAATTTGTATTATCTACACGCAGTTGTTTCGATTCTGACTGTGCGCACGACACAACTGAATCTTAAAAGAAGAAAAAAGAGCTCTACCTAATCCCTTATGGATTACAGACGTGATGTTATGTCCTGTAGAACACATGCTCCATTTTAAAATGCATTATATATTTTCATTGGCTCAGTACAAAATAATGTAGCACTCCATTTAAATCTTAAAAGAGATTCCAATTTATGTGTCAGCAGAGACGATAGATTGATTAATTCATTACGTCGTCACATTATGCAAGTTCAAAGTGAAATGCCAGAACCCAAATATCTTATGAGGACTCGTGAAGTCGCAAAATCAGTAAGAAGGTTCACTTGGCAGGAAACTTGAGATGAATTTTAGAGTACGCGGCTAATTCTTGAGATTTACGTGCTATAATTTAATTACATAATTATTTAGCAAGGAAAGCTTTTATGTCTGCTATGTTTTCTATCTTATTTTGGGGTGAAAAATCTGGGTGGAATCGAAGGGACTGTCAAACTCTTGCTTACGAAAAACTATCTTGTTTATTCAGTTGTCCTTTGCGTTTCAAGGCCGCGGTAGCCTGTTTAGACAGCCCCGCGACCATTGTTCTCTAGCTTAGCTAGAACTGATTAAAATCTGATTTAAAAGTAAAATCTACACCATACCTTTTTGTCTATCATCATGTCCCAAATGCTTTTTGTAAAAATGTATGTTTTATATGTGAACTAACATAATTTTTTGTCTCTGTTTCAGGGCTGAGATTTCTAAGAGCTCTACGCTTAATGACCGTGCCTGATATTTTGCAATACCTCAATATATTAAAAACATCGAGCTCAATTCGGTTGGCGCAATTAGTTTCTATATTTATATCAGTGTGGCTCACCGCCGCCGGCATTATTCATTTGGTAAGTGTTCAACGTCAAATATATTGCGCTGTGTTTATGATTCATGAACGGATTAGGGGATTTTTGAAACTGATTAGTCAGTGCCAAGTGAAAAGTGGTAGCCCGCTGACCCATAGTCTTATAAATTATAAGCCAGGCAGGCATATAACCTGGTACTAATTAATTTATCATCACTGCTTCCAAATTAAAATCAATTAGTGTTCTACAAAAGTTTTGACATGCTTTTTTACTCACATGATGACATGTAAAATCCACCAATCGACACTAGGTCGTAGATTACGGCCCACTTTTTCATAGACAAGGGAACTTGAATTGAAGCGAGCATTAACTGTTGGGTCGTAATGCGTATGTTTATGCAAACCCAAGTAGCAGATTCCAATAAGATTTCTAACTCTTCAAATCTTAAACATGCCCTGAAAATCCAAGGATAAACTTTCATAAGGACCAATTTATATAGTCTTGTATGGAAACAGACTTTGGATCCCTAGGACCAAAAGTTCTGTATCTGAGTCTGCCAGCTTTTTAGCCATGAAAAGGCCAAAGACATCATAATTATAGTAAATATGTGATAAGATAAGACACTGTTTCTGACTTCCTTATTTGTTGTATTTCAGCTGGAAAACTCTGGTGATCCATTAGATTTCGAGAATGCCCAGAAGCTCTCGTATTGGACGTGTGTGTACTTCCTTATAGTCACCATGTCCACCGTAGGTTACGGTGACGTGTTCTGTCACACAGTACTTGGAAGAACATTTTTGGTTTTTTTTCTCCTCGTCGGCTTGGTAAGTTTCACTTTCAACTGTTCTATCTAAATCTTTCTATGAATACAATATTTAATGAAATGAAATGAAATATAAAGTCAAATATATCTGATATATCTTTGCAAGGAGACGCAAGTCTCTTAACTTCTCTGTATTGTAGCATTTGGAACACAACTTTTGTTATTTGTCAAGTACCCAATTTAACGTAGTTTTATATTTGTACTCTCTCACGGCTACAAAGTCGTTACGACAAGCTTGCGGTTCCTTGTACGAGGCTAAATTAATAACAAAGCAAAAGGAAATATAACAAACATTTGCAGTGTAACGGTTACAATATAGTTCACATGGGACTTGCTAGACAAGTGGTTTATCGCACAGCTCGTTGAATGATTGTAAGCCTGACTAGTGCACCATGTGTAGAGCATGACGTTGTGACGACGCCGAGCGGCGCCCCGCCCGGGCGGTTCTCACCGCCCTCATGTGCCATCTTCTAACTTCCCGGCTTCGGAGGACTACCCTTCGACTATCGCCGACTACTCAATTTTAATACGCTTTTCTTCGAGCGGCTGCATGGGTGTATTTTGTTTTTTCTTTTGCTTTGTTAAGTGATAGTCACCACGAACGTGCCGGAGGATCTGTCTCGCCGCGCTTAGAGTACGGAGTGTACTGGGGACTGGTCCGAACGAGATACGTTGCGCGAGCGAGCGCGTGTGTAGCGCGTGTTGCGCGTGTGTAGCGCGTGTTGCGCGAAATGTCGCGTGTGCGTCCAGTGGCGCCCGCCGCCTCGGCGACCCGGTGCCGCGTCCCACCCCTCCCACTCGCGATGCATGCCGCACCACGCCTGGCTGTGTTCAGTTGCTCACATCACCGGTAGACACACACTACTTCCTTTTATTTTTATTTCGCTCCGCTACGGCTACACTTTACGACTCAGCGTCACCATAGAGAGGTTACCGATCTCAATGTGGACATTGTCGTGCACCACTCGCTGGTGTCGCGCGCGGTCGGACAGCATGTTCGATCGGCACCGTGGTCTGTTGCAGGCAATGTTCGCTAGTAGCATTCCCGAAATTATAGAGCTGGTAGGAAGTAGGTCCAAGTACAGTGGCGAGCTGAAGCGCGAACATGGAAAGAGGTATCCGTTTGATAATATAACGTGGTCGGCGAAAGTGAAGGCGGCTCATACCGCGCCACGCTCGGCATGAACCGCCCGAGCTTTCGGCGACCACGTGGAATCATCACCTTATAAGAAAGCTTGCTCAGTGCCGTCAGATGTATTGTGTTATCTACTCGTGTGCACGCGCGGGTCCGTCGGCGCGCGGAGGGTGGCGCGTCGCCGCGGCGCTACGTCCGCGTAACGCCGGGGCGCGCGACTCCGCGCGGTGCGCCGACACGGCCCGCCCGTGCTCGCGTCTACCAAGCGTCTATACCGAATGCCCACCGTTTTTAGTTTAGGTACCGGTCGAACCGATTTCTTTTTAAGTTCTGATCATCGATTAGTTAGCGTATGTATCCTTAGGCTTTGCATGCACCCGGTCACGAGTCCCGTCACGGCTCCCGCCGCTAGCGTAGCTCGGCACGGCACCCCAGTCCCGCACACCCACACACAGCCACAGCCACACGCAGACAGACGACACTCACCGCACACAGCCTCGTGCGCGAGGGGGCGGGCCGGGCGGGCGGGGCGGGGCGGGGCGGGCGCGCGGGGGCGGGTCGTGGGCGCGGCCACTCACCTCACGGTGTTGCTGTGTATCGTAGGCTGTGTTCGCCAGCTGGATCCCCGAGATCACGGAGCTGGCGGCGCAGCGGAACAAATACGGCGGCCGGTACAACAAGGACGTCCGCCGCAGGTACCCTGCTCTCACGCCCCCGCTCCACGCGGCTTCCTGCCTTCCTACCTCTCACGGTTTCGATCTTGGTTGATTGAATGCGGAGTTTGCTAATGAAATTTATTAATCCTTCACTAGAATCGGTCTCTCGGTGCCGTGGCGCATGCTCGAAGAGTTAGCTCCCGGCGGCCGCGCCCCTCTCCCCGAACTAGAGAGACAGGCGCGCGGTCGACCGACGCACTACTACATGCCTTTTTTCGTAAATTATACTCGAGATACCGTTGAGCTTTTTAATCCTTTCTAACGAGACTAGATCTGGAGAGAGCCGATGTAAAGTTTTGTAATGCTGTCGATGAAGTAGTGTTTGGTTTGTTCGCTTGCACACGATGCCTGTCGCCACGCTGTAGCGCTAGCTCCGGCACTCGCCACAGTCCCGCGACACACAGCCAGTGCCGCGCCGCGCCCCGCGCCGCGCTCGCGCCGGCGGGCGAGTCGTCGCCGCTCGCCCCGCGCCCCGCGCGCTCGCGGCCGCGACTCGCCCCCGCTCTCGTTGAATGAATGTGAACGTCTTGTTTTGTCTGTCGGCGTTTAGGCGATATTTGCCAGTTGTATCCCAGAGATAATTGACTTAATCGGCACTAGACCCAAGTATGGCGGCACCCTCAAGAATGAGCGGGGACGCAGGTGAGCCGCTGTCTTCACTCCGTTCCGTTGAATGTGTTCCGTGTTGTGACATCTATTCTTCCTTTTCCTCTCTTAGCACGCTTCTGTGTTCTCACTTATCTTGGCGGGACGCAAGTCCCGCGAGTTGTCTTTGTTTTTATGAGTCGATATTGATTGTAAATTACCTTTGAATTGATTTGAGTTCAGTTGAATAGTGAACAGCAGATAGTGGCTAGAGTTATCGCTCGTCATTATAGGTATCATGATTATGTTCTGTTAGTATACGTACGTAAAGTAAAGGAATGTTAACGTAAAGCTTAGTTACGGAGAGTTAAATGTTGAGTGGTACCGTACTGTAGTGCGTTGTTGGAGTTCTGGTGTGCGTTGCGTTGCGAGGCGTCGACAGCTCCTGCCTGCGCGGGCGCAGCCGCCCGGGGGGCGCTGTGGACGCGCGCGCACCACCCCGCCTGTGTCCCCGCCCCGACCCCGCCCCGCTACCCGCCATCGCGCCGTCCGCTACCCCGCCCCCATCCCGCAGCCCGCTCCGCTCCGACTGTACTCCTGCCTGCACGACTTACTGTTACTTGTACTTGTACTCTTAATGTTGACCCTCTTTAATGTTTTTGATCTGTAATGTAATTTTTGAATCGACCCCCTCGGTTATTTTAGTGTAATGTATTTTCGTAAATATATTCATAGAGCGTGGCAAGGCTGTGTGCATTGAGGACATTTTTAACGCAAAATTAGTTTAGTTTTAATGAACATATCATTTGACATGATTGACATCATCCTAGCAACGATACACCAATCATTTTATGAAAAACTTTTGAATTGATTTTGAAAATTGTTTGCAATGTTTATGGATCGTTATAAAGATACAAAGGTAGACAGATTTAATGTTTATATGAATAAAAATGAAATCAGTTCCTTTGCCACACCTTAGATGAATACTAGTTGCATGTTCGTGTAGACATGAGCTGTTTGCATCCCCTGGTTTGTTTCAATTTCTTATTTTCTGCTCTGTGATGATTTTCTGATTCTTATACTTCTTTTACTTTTATTTTAACGCCATTAACTTTCATCATTATACGGACTGTCGACTGTCACATTTCAACATACCGAGTGTCCACCTAACAGTGTCGATGTGAACTTATTAAGAATTTCGACTCTGGCTCCAAAACAATAAACAATTTTAAAGATATATATTTGTCCAAGTGATTACATAATTATAATATCCCAAATACATAAACTGTACTGAGACGCAAGCTTTTACTGTTTATATAGGATTTTTATCTAAACACAGTACAAAGGCGTATTTTGATACTTACATGCTTAAGCGTAGAGTACATTATGAATTGGTTTACAGAGAAAACACGCGCCGTACTTACACTTTTTACAGTATTTATTGATATATACCACAAAGTAACTATGTAGATCACAACTTATATGTAACAAAACAGATTTAAAAATATAGGTATATATTGCTGTGTCTAGATAAGAATTACACACACTGACTTTTCAATAATTTCGCAAACAGTGTTCGCTTGCGATAAAAACATGAATTTTCTCGCAGTCCACACATTAGGTATATAGATATAAATGTTTGTAAAGTAATGAAAGCTTCTAGAAAAGTAGCATTTACTAACAAACTTAGGTATTATATAACATTAACTCAGCTTTTACTAACGTAATTTGAAAACGTAGATTTTTAATTATTTTTTGATACAGTGTGAGTAGATAAAATGCTGTTTGTGAGAATACTGAATTGTCAGAGTGTTAATTAACATTTAGATACAAATCATTACACCTCAAAGTATTAAACTCCATGCAATGTATGCTATTATTGTTGTATGTCCCCCCTAAAGACACTATTACATAATAATGTCCTGCAAGCGACCTAAACTACCCCTCCCATAGTCGTCGTCTCATTTTATATTTTATTTTTTATAGTGTGGTAGATAGTTACACAAATCCTGAACGAAACTGAGCTTTCTAGAACAATGTTCATTTAATTGTGGCTGTCATTTGTTTATTGGATTTTTTAATTTGAATTGTTGAAACTTTTAAGCTTAGTAATATTATTAAAATTAAAGTTGTTTTAGTACACGCCACAAACTAATGAGCGTATAGTATTAATGGACGTTTTTATTTGCAAATCACATCATTGTTTCTAAAAAATATTGAAATTTTTACAGCGACTTAGGTACGTAGTTTACAGATGAACTATTTTATTGAAATATTGGCATAATGAAACAAAGATGTGGTTGATATAAATGTAGCTTCTCTTCACGCTTCTATCACTTACTGTTTTGTTTAACCCTGTCGTGACCTTTTTCTTTCAATATTTTTTATTCTCAGTTATTTCCATCTGGTCCCAGGTGTTAAATAAAACTTCAAATTGCTGTTACTTCTGTCTTTTCCTTATTTATAAGATGAGCTTTTTGAAACTTTGCTTCTTAAAAAAAAAATCAAGCCAATGTAAAGTTTTTTTTCAAACACGAAGCTTAATAAAAATAAATGACAATTTGCCACTTTTCACTTTTCCAACTTATCGAGCTTAACTTTCTGAGAACTGCTTCTGAAGCTTCTTTCTTTGTTTTCAAAATGCAAATTAATTTGGTAGATGCACCTTGCGCGTGGCCGAGTGAGCCGGTGTTATAATATAATTGTACGTTTTCAGGCATATAGTGGTCTGTGGACACATAACATACGAATCAGTGAGTCATTTTTTAAAAGACTTCCTACATGAGGACAGAGAGGATGTAGACGTCGAAGTTGTTTTTTTACACAGGTATGTATATTTAACAATAGGTTAGTTTTAAATCTTAGATTAAGTATAACATTACATAGCAAACTGTGACACACAAGTATTCAAACCGATGTCACATATTAAAGTTAATTATTTCTATATGTTTGATTGAACAAGAATATTTTCCTGATATTCGTCTATGACAACAATATGATGGACGAATGATCTGTACTCCTAATGCTAATTCTTTATGCACATGGACGACTTGGGAGATGAATATTTATAACTCAAGGAACATTAGGAAAAGCCATCAATGGTTTTAAATTTAGAAAAACAAATAAGTTCTAAATGTTTTTCTTTCATGCCACGCTGTGCAATATCAGAAATAAGTAGTTTATTAAGCTATACATAAGTATTATAAGTCTGAGAAAATAATTGACATCAGAATATATACTGAAAATATTAATATAGTGATGATTCATGATATCAAGTAAATAAATAAAATAGTGAAGTAATCGTGAAACTCGCTGGCAAAAGATAACTGTATACTGTGGAAGCAAAGTCACGCTGTGGTACGAAGTGTACGACGCTGTGGTGTGTACAAAGTCACGCTGTGGTGTGTACGAAGTCACGCTGTGGTGTGTACAAAGTCACGCTGTGGTGTGTACGAAGTCACGCTGTGGTGTGTACGAAGTCACGCTGTAGTGTGTACGAAGCTTGCGGCTTGTCGAGTGGTGGTGTGTCATGTGTGCTCCACGACGCTTTCAGAAAAGAGCCCGACCTTGAGCTGGAAGGTCTCCTCAAGCGTCACTACACCACCGTCGAGTTTTTTCAGGGTACAATGATGAATGCCGTCGACCTTGAACGAGTCAAGGTTAGAATACAACCATAGAGCAGGCATTAGATTAACGCACGGCCGTAATTCTCATTGACGCGTCTACGTGAATCAGTACTTTTTTTATTTATTTATATGTGCATAAAACAGAACTCTTTCTTCTGTAAAGATGCTGTTTCATAGTCACAGTAGGTATTGATCACTTTGGTAACGTTTATCTTGTGATTATTTTGATGCAATCATTGCTTCTCACGGTGTGCGAGGTCGCCCGCGGGTGCCTGCGGCACGACGCCGCGCGCACCTGCGGCGCGAGCCCGCACCACCACACGACTGCGTATTTTGGTACATAGAGTTGCATGGTAAGGCCACGCCAGGCGGCGGACTGTCCGGTAACCCTGGCCAGCGTGTTAACTGAGCGTTCATGACAGGAAACCGCCCGACCTGGAGCTCGAGGCCTGTTCAAGAGACACTTTACCACTGTGGAATTCTTTCAAGGCACCATTATGAATCCAATCGACCTTCAGAGGGTGAAAGTAAGTAGCAATGCACACACGAGAGATAATCAAAATGGGCGTGGTGTCGGTTTGACGATGTAACATATTGTCTAGAGTAGAGCGATGCTCGTACTAACTATCGCGAGTGGCCGCGCGGCGCTCGGTACTCCTGAGCGCTGCTGAGCGCCGCCGGCCTCGCTGCGCTACTCAGTGTTGTGGCGGCGCGGCGCGCTCTGCCGCCCACCATGTGTCTGATTGGGTGTTGTTGCAATGCTGGCCCGTTTCTCACTTCGATATCGATTTCTTGTACGTTTCGATGGCAATATTGGCATTAATGGCTGCCGAAGAAAGGGTTTCCATTTCAAAATTTAACATTTTTTATGTAGTCGAGTACAGTTATCGATTGTCGATATTGTTGGGTAAGTGGCATGGCTTTTAGAATGTCGGCGCTTGTCTGCATGCTGCTCTTCTTCTTTCAACCCCACCTGCTTCTTCTAAAATGGACACCACCCAAGGAAACTCGTTACAATTCAAACCCAGTCAAATTGGTATTTCAAATTTTAAAATTATGAAGAGAGTTGTGGTGCTCATTTTTGTATGTTCGGCCAACTCTGCATGCCGCAATCTTCACGCTTTTGTAAACCTCCGCTTGAATAGAACGTAGAACTAATTAAGTAAATACTAGACTAGACTAAAGTCTACTAAACTGTTCTCTGTCTTCCTTCCTAACAATAGATGTGTAAAATTATCTTTCGGTAACTTTGTGTGTTCACGTTTGATTGGTAAGTGTTGTGACCCTATAAGTGTTTTATTGCTTACTGCAAATCGGAAATCCCTAAAATTTGCATTAAAACAAGTAACTTGCTTAGATAAGCCCAACAAAACCCAAAATTCTAACCAAGTTTACCATATGTGTCTAGTAACCCGATTCGAACCATATTCTTGTAAAGAAAATTGGATATCAACCCTGAGCTATAGCTTGATACTAAAACTGTAAGCGTGGCATAAAGATGGTAAGGGGGGCTAATTAAGAGCGATCGTGAATACTTTCACAGTAATGGAAAATCACGTAACATTTTTTTCTCAAAAACGAAACAGAATCAGCAAGACAAAACACTATCGCTTTTGGAACCTCTACATAATCAAAATGCCACGCGCTTTCCGACAAAAAACTACAATAGCTTCAAAACTTAGGTACACGAAGCAGATGCGTGCCTGGTGCTAGCCAACAAATACTGCCAGGACCCTGACGCAGAAGACGCCGCCAACATCATGAGGGTCATTTCCATCAAGAACTACTCCGACGACATCCGGGTCATCATTCAGCTGATGCAGTACCATAATAAGGTGTGTTGGGCAATGAAAAATGAACTGTCGAACTTGATAAAAGTGGTTAAGACAGAATCAATCGAAGAACCAGCTATATCGCGGTGCAGTAGTTGATTTAAGATGTTGAGAATAATATAAAAACTCCAAAATCCTTAATTTCCACTTTACAGGCCTACCTCTTAAACATTCCATCATGGGACTGGAAGCAGGGCGACGACGTCGTGATCTGCCTGGCGGAGCTGAAGCTCGGCTTCATCGCGCAGAGCTGCCTCGCGCCCGGCTTCTCCACCATGATGGCCAACCTCTTCGCCATGCGCAGCTTCAAGACGGTTCAGCCTTCCACTTTAATACACCACACACTTCTGTAAACATGCTCCTCAAGTACTTTCAGAGACCGACCCTCGACCTCCGCCGGATAAAGCTTACAGGTCGCTCTCTGAACGTACCACAAGTTCTAACGAAACTATGCGGCATTTCCACAGTCACAAGAAATGGCTATATGGACTAATGACTACATGCGATGGTACCGGCATGGAGATGTACACCGAGACCACTAAGCTCCACGTTTATCGGATGCCGTTCAAACAGGCCGCAGAGTAAGTGGGCAAGGAACGAGACGCTTAATAACGTGACACCAGACAACGTCACACCACAAACCTTTTACTTTACAAGTGTTTGAGCATTCCATACCGTGATGACAGGACAATCAATACTAACCAACTACGAAACGCATAGCTTATCATTTTTAGTGTTTTTGTTTATTTTGTTTGCCAGCTTACCGTCTGTGGTTTTCAACAAATATCAATGTTTTTATTCGATTTCATTGTCATAGGTACTGCACTGAATAACGTTTTGCCGGTAACATCTAAATACAGACAAGTAATATAGGGTTATGATCTACTAATTGTGAATAGTTGTGTAATATAGCCGGCGAGCAGCGGAGTGTGGCCGAGGCACGGATAGCCCCGTGGAGGTGGCTCTCACTAACATGGCACGAGCTTTAGCGTCTCCTATTGGTTGATTGCAGTCCCCCGACACACAAGCTTGGCAGAACGATTACCTGCAGGGTACTGGCTGCGAGATGTACACCGAAACACTGTCGACTTCCTTCACGGGGATGAGTTTCCCGCAAGCGAGCGAGTAAGACTCCCCTCGATCCTTGGGCGCCTGCACCGCACCGTAGACACTGTGTGCCGACTTGCTAACCTAGCTACCTGACTGTGCACTCATAACCGATAACCTAGACACGAGTAGGCTGGATATGTTTAGAACTAAAATGTCTTTCTGATTTTCCAGAATAGATTGTGCATGTTGAATGGGGGTAATATATTAGTCAATTTATTAGTGGTATGTATTTTAGACAACTGTTCGAGCTGATAGTGAATTGTGTTCGTCTTCTAATGACGTACGCATCTTTTTAAATTATTTACTTTTATCAACTATTACTTTTTAATTACACACACATTTACATTTTATTATCACGCCGGATAAAATTGACTCCTTTTTGCTTTGGTTAGTGAAACTGACGATTTCATAAAATTACTTCAGTGCTTAGTAAAAGAGGAAATTGTAAAATTTTATTCATTGATCTGAATCATTGTCTTTTTGCACTTGGTCTTTTGAGCTTCATTGCACAATCTTCTATTAACTTTATTAAAACTATCATCTTCTTGAAGTTAATTATTCGCAGGTTTGGGAACTTCATGGTTAATGCGCTTCTTCCTCCTACTATCGCTTTCTCCGTCGTGCACCTTATTCGCTAGACACAACACTATGTTATGTAGAATATGCACCATATACATAACAATATGCATGATACTCGTATTATATTTTATGTACATCGTTTATCTATATTATGTAGGTATAATCGTATGTAATTATGTAGTTTTGTTCTAGAAACAAAATTAGCTTATTTAGAGTAGAATCCTAAATATTTGTCGTCTGTAGCATGAAATGGATCCTTAGATGTATTAATACCCATATTATTTACAGTATTGATGGCCGTGTTAATACGTTACTTAATTAAATCAATTTATCGGAATTAAAGACTCTTAGAGAATGGAAAATAATTGTGACACCTACTAAGAAGAAACAAAAAAAATGGTATCGTCAAAATGTTAAAACGAAT
>JAQSVV010000708.1:0-39511 GCA_036375495.1 Agrotis segetum | reverse complement strand
AAATAGTTTATGTGATGCAACCGGCCTTCAATGGTGGCGTGGTGACTGTGATACATAAGGAAAAGGTGTCAGAAGGTTTGTTTAATAATTTAGAGCTCATTGCTGGAATCGCAAGGCAATGGTTGTCTCAAGAGGGTCTAATCTCTAAGCATGAAGCCTGTCAACTCGCTATCCGACCGTGGACCATGCCCGGGTCGACGGCGTGTCGTGTTCCACGCGCCTCAAAGAGCGCCAGCAAATGACGGGGCTCCATGTCAGAGAGCCAAAGCCTGCCGGACTGGACTTAGGTTATTCCTTTACTACTTTACTATAAAGGGCTAATAAATAAAAATTAAAAAAATCTTTAATTCAGACCGCAGTCCATATTATGTTAGTAGTCTCACACCCTTAAAACTATGTTAGTAAAAATAAAATACAGCACAAAATAACTATTGAAGGACACCGTGGATTTTAGTCAGTACAAGTCTGACAGTCCCTCCCGCCCTGCCAGGGGTAAGAGGACTCATTTGATGACTTTACCGCGCTAAAACAAAGCATGAAGCCTTTAGTTTCGGCCTTACAACGAGAATTAGTGACATTACGATTTGACAGATAACTCCTTAGAGCCCACCCAAGGGCGACTACATACAAAAGTTTTCCTGATCAGGAATCCTGATCCGTTTTTCATCCGAACACAGTGAATTCATACAAATGTGTGTGTATGTTTTGTGTGTGTTGTTCACATTCGATAACTTCCTGTATAGATTTCGAAACACGGATCAGGATTCCTAGTCAGGAAAACTGATGTATTTGGTTGCCCTAATACTTATAACGTGCGGAAAATTCAAGTTGAACTACATTTTATTTATGCATTTTGATGTACTTACCTAATGACATAAACACTATTATCGTCGCGTCAAAAAGGACTTCAGTCCTGGCGGTATTATCAGTCCGAAAATTTGATTTTGATAACTATTTTTTGTGATGGGATATTAGGGACCGAGCATTCTACTTAAAAATATTCATGTACAAACTATCATAATGTGAGTGAGTCTTCTGTAATTACTTCCATTTTGGTGCCAATACTGCACCGATGCGCCTGAGCATGTTATGTGAATCATGTTGTTGCGTCACGTGACGTTCAGGTGGTTTTCATTTATGTATTGAACTGGTGGCTTACCATGACGTCATAAAGTATCAGTAGTTAGGCTGTGGGAAAGAGACAGAGCTATACAAGTCATCTAGCGCCATCTCGTTCCCTAAACGGAACAACTCACATTTGCGAGCTTATTAAAATGTAATTCACCAGTTTCTTTGAAATTTCATCCGTTTACAGGGCGATAATGTAGTGTACTTTTAAGAAAGAAAGAAAATAAGTTTATTTGGCAAGCCTTATGCACACAATTACAATTAAAAATGACGAGAATGCCATGAAAGGTACCGTGTGCCTCACGGCTGTGCCAAATAGGCTCAGTGCAGCATAAAGCCAGGCCACAGGGAGCCTGACGCTGGTTTTGAACTAAATTTAAATAAGTCTTATTTTCGAATTATTGGTTAATAATAAGGGCGACTTTCACCAAAAGTTAAACATGTTTAAAATTTATTTAGTGTCAAATTCAATAGAATTTTGACACTAAATAAAATTTAAACATGTTTAATTTTTGGTGAAAGCCCGCCTTAGTGTCAAATACGTAATTATATTTAAAGCTTTTCTTTATAAACTTTATCAATTTATGTTCTTAAAACGTTTTCTTTAATTATACCATAGATTAGAAACACAAGCTCAATCTAAACCCCTCTAAATTATTCCAGCACAAATGAAGCGATTCTCACAACTATTTATACTTAGCAAATCAAATAAAAAACGATTGTCTACAAAAAAAGACTTGGCGCCATAGCTGTAAGTTACATTACTCCCACCATAATAAGACCTGTGGCGAAATGCGGAACTAAAATTTTTGTTCTGTTAATTGACAGCTGTCAAAGAGAGTGGCGATTGCAGCGCCACCCATAGATGTGTCAAGTTATATTGGACATTCGGTGCGGAGTTATTTTACAGACAAATGCAGGCATGTTTCTATTCCTGGGCTATTTTAGCTCCAAAGATGACTCCTGGATTATAAATAGCTTAAGTGATCGCACAAATGTTTCTGATTGCGTTTGTTATATAAGTGGTTATTATGATTCAGATTCAATAATTGTTGTGAAGTACTTAAATGATTCTTAATTGTCTTGTTTTGGGATTTTTGTTAGAAGTTATATAAGGAAGGAATGTACAAATTGAATAAATATTAAACAATTTGTATGAAATTCCGATTTTTGTCAACTTCCGGTTGGTTTTAATTGAAATATTTCAAAATGTTGTTACAATTAAAAAAAAACTCTTAACATTTCCATAAAGCATTAATTATTTTTAAATTATTTAGCTTCGATTTTTAAATACGTACAAATAGAAGTTACTTCTACGTTTTGAAATCCGAATTCTCTTTCCAATTTATTAGTTCCACTATTCGATACTAGATGGCGCTACTAGTAACGTTGTTCCAACGTTCTTATTTGACGGATTACCGAATGCAGTTATTCCTGGATTATTATTTCAAGAATAATTCATCTGTCTGAAGATCTTAGCATTGTAAAATATTATGACTAGGCTTCGCTTGGATAAACGGAGTTATTGAATGTAGAAGTTTCCTAGTAGTATGAGGATATTCTAGATCTCGAATATCTTCTATAATCCCTTCCTTGTGTCCAGGGCCGGTCGAGGTACTGTTTGCCAGCTGGGCCCCAGCAAGAGCGGGCCCCCTTAGGGGTTTGCCGCCAGGCGGTTGCTAGGATTGGGGCCACGCAGATGAGGTCCTAATCCCAACTCATGTGACCTAAATGTAAAGTAAATAAAAATATGAAAATGGTTGAACCTGAGCAGGTCAACCGTTTTTGTGGTAAAATCATCAGCTGACTCCTCTTGCCTGGGTGAAGTGGAAGAGACTGCTAGACAACTGACTAAAAAGCTACCCTGTTCCTTCAGTTGCCCTTTACGTTCCAGGGTCACGATAACCTTTACAGACGGTCCCGTAACCTGACATGCGGATACTTTAACCCAGTCGAGAGCCACCCTGGCCCATACGCCCTAGTCCAACCCTGCTTATATCTTAGTCTGTATGAATTCTGAGTATAATCTAATCGACCCGCTTGTTTTGGCTTGTTCAGAGTATGAAGCTGAATGATTGGATTTATTTCTACAGCTATTAGTGAAGTATTTGCAAGTAGAATGCTTCCTGCATTAGTAGAAACGTTGCTATTTTACAGAATTGAATGGATATTAGTGTTGAAATCTTGAATGTGGCTTTGTGTCTTGTGAATTAGATGCTGGGATTTTTATCAATATTTACGAGTGTTTGGCTGACGTTTTTTTTTTACTTTAAATTGATTTTAGACTGACGTAAAACTCCAATGTCCCTTTCAGTTCCTAGAGTTGATTGAAGATTGCAAGAATAATATTCGGAGTTCGTAATAGTCCGGAGTTCTCCCTCTCACAGAGAGGAGGCCTGTGTCCCAGCAGTGGGAACATTATAGGCTGATGGTGATGAATAGTAGTTTATGAAACTGGTACATAATGAGGGGTATTAAACACGAGTACGAGTTTAATAAACTATTTTGTTAGAGAAATAGTGTTATAATGATTTTTTTTAAATTTCATTTCGATATAGGCTTTTGTAAAGTACGTCTATATAAACCCGTTTTGAGTTCTGTATTCCGAATTTAACGATATGAGAGTAGATAAAAGACTTTTTAAGACTTAATTTGTAGCACTTAGTTTTAATTTCTAATGTGGGTTAGAAATTTTAATTTACTACAGACAAACTTTATAGATTTAATATTGAATTACGACTTCTGTAAGAACATCTTCTCTCCAGCATAGTGTGCATAGTATAAAAGAAAAATATTGTATAATCTCAAGTTTACAAAAATATTTTTTTCTGTTACCTATGTTGTCACCAAGTAACAAGAGATAATAGCAGAAAGATGATGCTCTAGTCAGCACTTACATAACTAACTTTTATCCAAAACTTAGTATCGGCCATAGTCAGAGCAAAACGTCTACTTAGTAAAGAAAAGTTCGGTGACCGCATAAAAGTTTTCGATTCGACTTCCGATAATGTCGTGATACAGCGATTTATTGAAGCCTTCAACTTTACTCGTAGAAAAACTATTATTATGCTGAATTTCAGTGAACTCTAGTTTCTTGAACGAGAAAAAAAGTTGTTTGTATTGAGTTTGGGAAAGTCAGTTGGCTTATAATTTTGTGTATAATTATGTGACATCTTTGACTGGCCTGTTGGTCTAGTGGTTAGTGACCCTGACTGCTAGGCCGGTGGTCGTGGGTTCGATTCCCACCCAGGACAAATGTTTGTGTGATGAGTACGATCATTTGTTCTGTGTCTGGGTGTTATTTATCTATAATATGTATGTATTTAGAAATACATAAGTATGTTTACCAGTTGTCTAGTACCCATAACACAAGCTCTGCTTAGCTTGGGACGAGATGGCGTTGTGTGATAGTTGTGGAATATTATTATTAATATCTTTTCTTTTGTATCCAGGGTCATTCTTTTAAGTTGACCAATAGGGAGAAATCCGTTGGTCCCGGCTGACATTAATTTGTAGATCTTTGGGAGTCGTTACTATTAGTCAGAACCTCCAACCAATCTTACCATGGGGTATCGTATTGCCTAGTTACTGGACTGTGGAGATCCGTTAGGCAGTCACTCCATGTAAAATACTGATATTCAGATGCATCTGTTTCTACTGTAATCCGAACCCAATATAGTTGGGAAAGGGCTTGGCAGATGATGAATAACCCGTAGATGGGAGTAACCAGCGTTTGGGTCTACTATTACGTACACTTCTGCCTTAGCTTTCGAGCTTTGCAGGCGTGATATTATTTTTTATTTATTGCTTTAAGCACCTCTTGAAAAAACCCATAAAATTACCAAAACACCACTCAAAAACAAACATGTTTATTTACTCAAAAAATTAGAGGAGGTCTGTACCTACATAATGTGGGTATCTGTAAAAAAATGGCGGAGTCCCGTGATTGGCCGTCCCCCCGCGGACCCCCGCGGACCGTGGGAGCGCGACCACGTGCCGACCACCGCGGCCTGCGCCGGCGCAGCAAGTAGCGACACGTCTGACTATCTGCTCCATATTCGTGGGGACAGGGCTGGGAGTTTAGGAGGAAGTGCTGGTATTTATAGATTGATTAAGTGGTATAAAGTAATTAAGTTTGGATTTTGTAGTAGTTGATTTTTTTGGGAATGAACTGAATTAAATCAGCTCTATATTGGTAAATTCAGAGAGAAATGACTCGCCCTATTTTGTTCAATTTGTGAAAGTTATTTATGAAATCAATTAGGTACAGTCGACAAAGTGGAATCATGACCCATTTTGACAATAAATCGTTTGAATCTGTCAAATTGACAAAGATCAAAGTTGTTACCATGGATATGTATTTACGTTTACGCGAATGTGGACCTAATTGTATTTGAATGTCTCTGGGAAAATAAGCTTATGGTGGGTCATGATTCCGCTTGGTCGATTGTACTTACATAAAATTTTGTCTAATGCGTTTGTATCTTTTTGAAGCCGGGAGTTTAAGATCTATGGATTTTTTCAAACAATTTACATTAGTAGTAGTTTGGATAACATTAAATGTCAAATTATGTAGAGGTAAGACTGGCAACTGAAAAACTTAGGCAAATACTGGGTCAAGTCAAGTATCTCATCCACGACAACCAATTAAAAATAACGCATCATGAATTCTGCAAACGTGGATGTAGAAAACTCAAAAAAGCTTACCTTCTTTCAGGTCAAGTCAAATCAAATCGTACCTAGTACCTACACATCTGCAGAGTCTTGCTAGCTTATTTCACCTGACCCCGTAACAGAATATAAAAATCCATACAATTACGTTTTCCCCAGTTCATAACGTACACTGAATCTTTCAGTTCTGAACGTTGTAGGTAATAACAATAAAGTTTCTTTACATCAAAACAATCGTTCATCGTTCCGCAATACCATAGGTCTTACCACGACTTTTCACGATTTTTTGAGGTAAAGTAAATGGGTTTTTTTTTTTAGCGTGGTAAAATCATCAAATGAGTACTGTAAGGGAATAATCCCGCGACCCCGGCAGGCTTTGGCCCTCTGAGAGGAGGGCCCCGTCATTATGCTGACGCTCTTTGAGGCGCGCGTGGGACACAACGCGCCGTTGACCCGGGCATGGTCCTTGGTCGGGCAGCGAGTTGCCCTTTACTCGCTGCCCGCATGCCCGCGCCTACGGTGGCCGGAGATCATCTAGCGACGTCCGTCGCCGTGGGCGCCTACCACTGCGGCTGGGGCGGAGGGAGGACGCTGTCATCTCTCGCTCGCGGCCTGCCTCCTCCTTTACGAGCATTACTGCCTCGCAGAAGGAGCTGACCGCTTCCCACTCCATCTCGCCCCGCAGCATGGCCGCAACCAATGCCGGGCGCGAGAGGTCTCCGCCTATCGCAGCCGTGAGGACACGTCGGTGCTCCGCCCAAGCTGGGCAGTCTTGCACCGTATGCTCCACCGTGTCCTCCGGGCGATCTTCGCAGTGGTGACACCCAGGCGTCTCCTCCTTTCGCATCAGACACAGGTACCTCCCGAAACTTCCGTGTCCGGTGAGGACCTGCGTCAAGCGGTAGGTCAGGACGCGGGACGCCATGACTTCTCTCCAGCCACTCCTCAAAGAGGGGTCTTACCGCCGCAATTGCGGCGTGCCCGACAACAAAGAGGGTTAGAAAATATATTTAGATTTTCGTACGGATCCCTAGTTCGGATAGGAGTCAGGCACTTGGCCGGTTTTACAATTTTCCATACAATAAACGTAGTAAATACTACTACTAGTATGCTGTAAATAAAATAAAGAAGACGTATTGTGATAAGGCATCAGCCCTACAACGCTATCCGCAGATTGCTTGCGTTCGGATAGGAGTATAACATGTTTTTGTTTTATTCGAAGTGATTGACCCGATATTGTTGATAACTACCAGAACGCTATGTTTGTAAGGTATTCGATAACAATAACGGAGCAAATGGGAACGTCTTGGTAGACTTTTGGTTTGAAGGTGAACTTTTTTCAGGCATCCATGGACTGTTGGTCTAGTGGTTAGTGACCCTGACTGCTATGCCGGAGGTCGTGGGTTCGATTCCCACCCAGGACAAATGTCTGTGTGATGAGCACGATCATTTGTTCTGTGTCTGGGTGTAATTTATCTATAATATGTATGTATTTAGAAATATATAAGTATGTTTATCAGTTGCCTAGTACCCATAACACAAGCTCTGCTTAGCTTGGGACTAGATGGCGTTGTGTGATAGAGGTGGAATATTATTATTATCTATTGTTGTTAAAAGTTTAGATCGAATTCCTTTTCAGATCGAGTTGTGAAGTTTAGAGCAGCCCTTATATGCGTCGGTACAAAAAAATCCTCAAGAAAATTTGCGTAAAACACACAGCTTATGTAAATTTAGTTTTTATATTATAGCAATAGTGCAGAAAAGAGATTCATGATTTTCATGAAGTTTTGTCTGTCGTATTATTCTGTAGTCCATCCATTAAACAATCCATTTTCATTAACCGACTTCAAAAAAAGGAGGAGGTTATCAATTCGACTGTATTTTTTTTTTATGTTTGTTACCTCATAACTTGCGACTGGGTGAACCGATTTTCATGATTCTTTTTTTATTCGAAAGCTGGTGCTTCCCGTGTGGTCCCATTGTCACCATTTTTTTAAATGCAGATATTGGTAAGAATCCTAAATACCTTATTTTATAAATTCATATTTCTGACACAGCTTCTAATTAGGACTTATCTCACGCCACATATAGAGAAAAGAATTCTACCTGTATACTTAAATGTAGTATACATAAAGTGGAGCACCGGTGCATGGCGCCAACGAGACGCGCATCGTACTGTATTATAATCGTGTAACATCCCACTGAAATTACAGTTTCAGGAGTCTGATGCACCTATGTTGTTATTTTAAGACTGTTAAGCTGAACTTTGAAGTGGGTGGGTAGAGTTTCAGGGGTCTTTGTATTAAGTATGATGAGTGAATAAAGTTTATGGTGGAGGCAACGATTATCTCAATGGATAAAAATAAGTTTTTTTGACTTATTTTATCTGTTTGACAGACAATATTATGGGCAATGTTTAATCAACTGGGTGTCTAAAAAGATCACTCTGTCAGAATTCAAAATTAAATATTTATGTGTAACTCAAAGGTCTGACATAGTGATCTATCATCAGCAGCCCAAACCACTGGACATCCGCTAAGAAAAGATTTTGATCAATTCTACCCCCAAGGGGATATCCCCTTGAACTCGAACGAAGTTGCCGGCACAGGTAATAGTTAAATAAATTGCGTATAAAAGTAAGTCTGTTTGAATCCATTTTATGAATTTTATAGCAATTTATCTTATATTGTGATCGTTCTTAGTTGGTTAGGAATTAGAAAAACGATTTTTTCACTATTCATCTAAGAAAAAGATTAGTTTTGGTATTAAATAATTCGTATGGACGCTTTTTATGTTTTGACGATCGGAAATCCCGTTTGCAATTAGTAAAAACTTTTACTTATAAATATAAAATGCTTACTTATTTGTTAATTTACACTTTGAATTTAAACTTGTAAATTCACAAATAAGTAAGCATTTTCAGATATTTATAGTCCGATTTATTTTATCAAGTTCAATAATGTTTATGTTTTTCACATTCATTATTACATTTTTCAAACTATTCCTCGAAAGACACAGGAAAAATGTCACAGACCCATTTTATATAAAGAGTTTAAATGAAATTAGTTTAATATTCCCGCGGGTGCTATTTATTCCAGACTTGGGCGTGACCCATCGACACTATGTAATGTAATTACGTCTACACTCGACAGCCAAATATTTACCACTAGTGCGGAACATTAACCCGATTATATTAGTCTGTTTGTTTCAACGTAGAATACAAACATGTAAATTTAGTAAACCCAGACTTATTCCTTAATATCGTATCTCAACAAATTATGAATTACCTATATTTTTACACTCTTTTACACTTCCAAAACACTGTTTTTTTTTAAAGCTAGATGAGGCCGTTGTTTTGTACCTTACCACTCAGAAGAAACAGCTGAAACAAACTTTCGTTTTATTTTTAAAATCCAGACAAAACTGGTCAAGTCATACGATTACCATGCAGATATCTGAGAGAACCATTCAGATTTGAGTGAACTTGTCCATCTGAGCAAGCATTAAAATTTTGTCGAATATCGTGCAGTTTTACATCAATTACAAGCGCTAGCACAATGTGAAATAGAGAAAGGTAGTGACGTATCATACAGCGAGGGTGGTATCACTGTGGGAAAGAGATGCCACTAGAGGACTTGTATAGCTCTGTCTTTTTCCCACAGAACTACCAGGGTAGTACGCAGTGGTAGACGCCCACGGCGACGGATGTCGCGGGACGATCTCCGGCCACCGTAAGCGCGGGCATGCGGGCGGCGAGTAAAGGGCAACTCGCTCCCCGACTATGGACCATGCCCGGGTCGACGGCGCGTTGTGTCCCACGCGCGCCTCAAGGAGCGTCAGCATAATGACGGGGCCCCCCTATAGAGGGCCACAGTCCTGCCGGGGTTGCGGGACATACGTATACCGCGACTCCGGCACACAAAGGGCTACCGAAGGACACCGTGGATTTTAGTCAGTACAAGTCTGACAGTTCCTCCCGCCCTGCCCGGGTTGGAGGACTCATTTGATGATTTCGCCACGTAAAAAAAAAAAAAAGGGTAGTAGAGCCTGGAGCAGAAGCTACTGTCAGACTGTAACTGACTGAAAGATGATAAAAATCCACTTAATCCTTCAGTTGTTCTTCGAGTTCCAGAGTAATTTAAAGGTCTCGGGCGACTAGGCGACCCTTTCGTTATGCTTTCATTAAGTAAAATAGTAGGTTTATTACTTCAAACTCTAGCGAAATCATTAACCTTACTAATTTGATGCTTTTCTGGTGGTTGACACTGTTGATTCTGGCTTTCAGGACTTGCAGTGGTTTGGGAATAGTGTGGTGGTTTGGTCCCGTTTAAAAAAAAACTTCTAATTAATATTTTGTACCTGAAAATTTTTATAAGAAACGCCATAATATGTCGTGCCAAACAAAGCTAGTACGTACCTAAATATTTAGGCTACACTACTTTGTATTAGCAACCTAGCAAACTACAACATAATTTCAAGAATTCAATCCCCAAAACCAACACCACGTCTCCCAAACACCATACATTAAAAAGAACATGTAAATTCACTCCCAAAAGCGTAAATTAATTAACATTAACATCCATAAGTCAAAAGTCGCCGCCATACCACACACATGTTCAAAAGTTCGCGTGACAAAAACACATTGGTTTGCGCCGTATTACCCGCCATGGATGGTCGTTGACCCCTGCCTGAATTAGGCAACCTTGACCGGCTGGTGCCCTGTTTACCTCCTGGTTGGAGAATATGGTTGATTTTAGTATTGAACGGATGGTTTCTTTGGTAGTTTTTATATGCTATTTGACTGAAAAAATATTAATTGGTAACTGATGGTTAATAACAAAAGACATTTGCCCTATATTTATTGTTCCGAAAATTCAATACGTCACTATTTAGTATAGTTTTTACTGAGTTTTGACGTCATGAGCTCGACTCTGGCATGCGGACGGCGAGTGATAGGCGCCTCGCCGTCATTGCCAAATTAATTAAGTAAATAATTGATTTAGCGACGTTGCCAACCTTCTGGATATGCGCCCTTAAATTATTTAAAAACATTTACCAAGGATTGCAATGTTATCCTTACCATAAATCACGAACGAAACTATGGAAAGTCTACATTACATTTACCATAGTTTACTTTGAATATCATATACAAGATCTATCTTACCGATAAGAGTCAAATTATAGGCAGCGAAGTACACCCCTATTTTGATCTACCCTACCTCATATTTCCAAGTCTCTAAATCAATTTTGAAGTATGAATATCAATGTATGGAATTAGAACAAGTTTTTTATCATGTAATAATCTATGCTAATATTATAAAGAGTTATGATTTGCTTGTAAGTTTGTATTGTAACTAATACACAATTCAAAAAAAAAACTTGGAAGTAAGCTACATTACTTTTGAATGCTATCTTAAACTATGATATCTTTCTTTGTTAGTCTCGCTAAAACTCGAGAACTACTGGACCGATTTGGCTAATTTTGGTTTTGATTTATTTGTGGAAGTCCAGGGAAGGTTTAAAAGGTAAATTTTATTCTGAGGCGGTACGAAGTTCGATCAGTTAATAGTTATAAATAGAAAATTAAGTTTGTTGCCACGCCTAAACCACTGAAAAATTACGAAACTGCTGATAGGTTTTCAAAAGTAGAGATAGGGTACCATTTATCACGAAAAAAGTACTTTTCCCAAGGAAAACTGTATCAATTTTCTGATTACAGAAGGCGCCACAATGTCAAATTCTAAATTCATTAATTGCTAGCCTTACGATGGTCGCGGGACTAACGAATTACCGTGAACCCGGAACGCAAAGGGCTATTGAAGGACACCGTGGATTTTAGTCAGTACGAGTCTGACAGTCCCTCCCGCCCTGCCCTGGGTGGAAGGACACATTTGATGATTTTACCACGGCAAAGAAAAAAAAACTAGGCTTATGGCTTATATTTACATCATGTTTTTAGCCAAGCACAATAATTTTCTAGAAAATCCAAAAAAAGTAAAACCATCAACGATAGGACACTGTGGGTCGGTACTCGGCCAAAACTACAAGCGAACGACGTCGCGAGTAAAAGCTAGTCATGTAATAAAATATTTAGTATAACTTGGCGTGAGTATGGACGATATTCATAAGCAAAAGACGTATAATGGTAGCCATACACCATACTGCCTATTTGTCAATTCGGCATAAAACTGCCAATTTGATCAAATAGAATTGAACGTGTATGGGGGTGGAATGCCAATTTGATGGCATGACATGCCAATTTTGATAGGTCATCAAATCGTTTTTGACACAACGTCAAATCGGCAGCAGTGATGCCATCTTAGCAACTTCATAGATAGTTAGCTAATTTTATAAAGGTGCTAGAAAAAAAGCTAAAAAGTCTAACTTGTGGCTAAACTTTTTAGCTACTTTTCTACAGGGACGGTTAGGCCACGTTCACACGGCGATTATTTTCCCGTATACCGTACACGAGATTTTATCGAATAGAGTTGACCAGTTTTAGGACAACTTTGCACGGTACACGGTAAAATATTATATTTCTCAAACACGGGATTTTCCCGTATGAACGCCGTTTAAACTATTTTTAAGTTTTCATTTGTGAACTGTTATTTCTGCTCTATTCGATAAAATCTTGTATACAGTATACGGGAAAATAATCGCCATGTGAACGTGGCCTTACCAGGAAAACTGAGGCTTTTCGCACATGGATCGCATGTACACTCGTAAAAAAAGAGTTATTCATTTTATTTTAAACCAAAATACGATTGAAAACTTGAGAGGTGTCAAGGGACCACGAAAGCAAGTTAAAAAAAGGTTCATGCTATTTTCGACCTTATTGACATTTATGCAAACACCTGATTTTAATGAAGGAGCAATGGTTAACGAATAAGAATGTGAGAAAAACAAACTAAATTTTTAATGTCGATAAGGTCGAAAATCGCTTGCACCACTTTTTTTAATCTAATTCGATAGTCTCATGATGAAATGAAAAGGTGCTAGAAATTGTAGCTGTCGTCACCGAATAATAGCCAGATCTAGTTGCTGAGTTGGCATCACTGGTGCAGATTTGAAGTTGTGACAAATCTATCGTATCGATAGGCAGGATGGTGTATGGTGTATATGGACGAACTGCCGATTTGAAACAATTGCAAGCGTCAAATCTATCGTATCGATAGGCAGGATGGTGTATGCCTACTATAAGACTTGCTTGGACCGTATAGATTTGACATGCAACTCTTGAGTCGATTGGATGAATGAAATTGGTTATGTTCGTGTATTGCGTAGATTAATGCTTGTTAATGAATAAATGTTTTTTTTTTTTAATTTAAAAATTGTTTCGCTTTTGACCACTATTTCCCTTGATGGTAAGCGAAGATGTCGTCGACATAATTACACCATCATCAGCCTATAATGTTCCCACTGCTGGGACACAGGTCTCCTCTCTGTGAGAGGGAGTGGGCCATAATCCACCACGCGGGCCCAGTGCGGGTTGGTAGATGTCACATGTTTCGAATTTTTGGTTCTAGGACATGCCTCACGATGTTTTCCTTCACCGTTTTGAGAGCAGTGGTGATGAAATAATTTACACAAAGTAATGCGCCTGGCGGAGTTCGAACCCACGACCTATAATAATAAATAACCATTCGGAAGTCGGGACCGATACCACTGGGCCACCACTGCTCTCACATAATTATACTGATGAGACTTATTTTTCAGTAGGTAGTCGGTTTTTAAACTTATTTTGCTTCGTCATTATTTTAGCTTTAGATGCGTTCGTTTCTTAAAGGATATTATTTCTATTATTAAAGGATATTAACAATTTGAGCAATGTATTTTCTTCGTTTGAAAGATTTGCAAAAGTGCCTTCTAAAGATCTTATTGAAATAAGTGTTAAGTACTTTGACGAGATACATTACAATACAATTTTCCCAAGGACTTGCACAACATGACATGAAATCTATGAAATTAAGAATGCAACACACGACTCTATTACATCACAATGACATGATGTTAAAAGTTTCTCAAAACCATAACATAAAAAGACATCATCTCCAAATCTTTCAACACACACACAAATCATCTGTGTCCCACATACTTTAGCTTTGTCTATCCAGAATACAAACGCGTATATTAGCGCCATTTTTAAAACATCTGCCGTTTATGGTCGTGGCTTAAATCTTTAGTTGCATGTAGGGTTACCATTTCGAAATTTGAAAGTTTCGACTAGAAACAGAAAATGAAAAACAAAGTTTAAAAAAAAAAAAAACATAAAAAGCTGCCCGCATGGTGGGTAAGGCTGAGCGCAGACTTGAGTCAGAACTGTTTTAAGACAGTCTTGTCACACATAGACAAGTCTGCCTTAAAACATAAACAAAACTGTTTGGTCTACGACACGCCGCTCACCTGAAACAAAACTGTTCAGTGTCAGACTTGTCGCTGTGCAGTTCTTGTGTCTATTAGACAATATTGTCTATGAGACGTTTTGTTTTAAGTGTGCGCATCTTCATGGTTTTTGTAAAGCAATAGTCTGTCTTAAAACTGTTTTGACTCAAGTCTGCGGTCAGCCTAATACGCCACTCCCTAGCAGTGGGTACATTATAGGCTAATGATGAAACAAAGGGAGGCCTACGTTCAGCAGTGGACGTCTTCCGGCTGATGATGATGATGAAACAAAACTAAAATCCCAAAAAGCAGCTTGGAATGCCCTGCACCACAATGGATAGAAGGTGGATTGCAGTGGATGGATGCCTACTCCCCAGGACTGGGATGATTGGAGTTCTTTGGTGGAGGCTTACCTCCAGTAGTGGACGGCATTTAGCTGAAGAGAGATTGCGCCAGGAAAGTCAAAGTCACAATGTAATACGAAATACAAGTCGAGCTTATTGACATTGTCTGGGCACAGGTCCAAATCCCGATGCTGCTTTTGAAATTATTTTTGGAAAATTTCAATAACTTTACATGGTCTTTGAACGAATCTAGAACCTCATGCTCAGCAGTGCTATCGTAACTGACGAGCTTGAAATTTTTGGTTGGATTCCCAGGTAAGGTTATTTAAGTTTCCTATAGAAAGTTCCAGTGGACTTATTGACCACTATATCATTAAGGCGGTATTCTTACATTTTCAGATGACCTTAAGTTAAAAATTTCAAAGTCAGCCAGACATTCAACCAAAAAGTCGGATACATCCAGTCAAATACAGAAGAATGGTGACCCCAGTTGCATGGTGATCACGCAATTTTAAGGGCAGGGATATTAAGTTCTATAATGTTTAGACTATTGCGCAAATAGTTAAGGCGATGCTCTCTATTGTTTGACACGTTTCATCTCTCTATTAGCGAATTGACAGGGGTCTTCAAATGTGTGAAGTATTTGATTGTTTGACTGGATTAAGTTAAGGACTTTGTTTATCAAATGATGCTGGTTTGAAGCTCGTAATATATTATGATGCCAACACTTCAAAACATTAAACCATAGACTATTAAAGATTAAATTGTGCAAGTGATTGTAAGAAGTAATGTTTACAGCTAAAAAGAGTTAATGAAAAAAAAAATTTAGTACTCTCACATTCTGTAAAAAAAAACATCTTGGATAGTATGTTGTATCACTAATAAACGTGCCTGAACTACCGACTCTTTTTAAACACCATTGTATCCATGTTTTAAAGTAAATAAATGATTAATTTTTAATGAAATTCGGCGACGTCCAACCCCGTCTGCACGTAGACTTATTGTTTGACAGAAAACCCTATGTGTGGATGGATGGATGTTTGTTACTCTTTTACTCGTCTGGACAGACACAGATAGATTATGAAATTTATTGTAAGTGAGGTAAAATCATCAAATGAGTATCTCGACCTGGGTGGAGCGGATAAACTAACTAACAATTACTCTAGTTATGTTCCAGATCCACGTTGTTCTTTAAATTGCCCTTAACTTTTTACCTGTTAAGGCAGGGTCGTATCTACTTGGAGCAGAATTCAATAGGTATTGGATTATCAATATTATAATGTTATTCGTATTGACTTAAATATAGACGTTCTTCCTCTAATAGCAAGTTACGTTCCAGGGTTACTAGTGTTACTTACGTGTTTAAGCAGTCCAGCTCCCGGAGATGGATTATAACCTGGATCAACACAAAGGATACAATTTGTCCAGAAAGTACCCACAATCCTATTGGATATACGGACTATGTGGTGCGTATATGCCAGCTTGATGTAAATTTGTATTTAAAAAGTTACGTGAATGATTCTGTGTCATGTGTAGTTTCGTCTGTCACTGCTTACCAACTTTTCTCTGAATATATTTGCTACGTTATATTTTCTCCTCGTGTTTGCTTTTCTCCAACAAATCCCATAAACCTGTGGTGCCTGATTACGAAACTTTACGCAGACGAAGCCGCGGGTTTAAGCTAGTCATACATAAGTTATTGATGTTGAAAGTTAAGGATCTGTGTTGCATAATATAAGTTGCTTGTAAGTCGTGGGCGTTGTTAAGTTTATTAGCTAAGTTAATTGTTTTGAGTTAAGCAATCTTCAGTTTTGATAAAGTGAATCAGACGATTTCTATTTCAAGATTTAAGTAATGATCTTACGGATACAAGTACCGTTTTGGTCTTTTTCAGCCTAAACTTGGTGTCTAAATCGAGAAGCTTTCTGGAATTTCGAAAAAATCTGGATTTCCCGTTTAAATTTTAAATTCAGATTCAGAAATCGACAAGGTCAGGTACACTTAATTTGAAACCATTCCTTAAATGTCCAGTTCAAAATGATTTCCCCAAAAACAGATTTAGGGATCCCCCAATTTCATAAAACCAGAAAACATCTTTGACAAATATTTACGATACCGATCTTCTCATACAAACGTCACATCAAAAGATTACAACGCAATAAAATAAATCTCTCAAACAAACTAAAAATAAATCTTCCAAATATTACGTCCATTCATAGTTTTCCTTTGTATTAATAACAATAAAATATCTAAATTCGGATCTGTCACCGCTTTGCGCGCGCCATATTGCGCATGCGTACTAAAAGCGTTAATCCTTGCGTTTGTGCATACGTCACGACCGTGGCTCCCTCTGGCGTTAACTTTATTGATAGTAAAATTAATTTTATGTCACATTTTTATGCCGGATTTTGAATAGGTGCTTATAATGGAATTTTTCGCTCAAACTAGCTTAGAGCTTAAGTACTCGTTAAATGTTTTCAATTATTTGTTAACGGCCATTATTGGATTTTTATGGGTTTCTATTAGCCGTTTAGTTTAAGTGTGCAATTACAGTGGCGCGGGGCGGGCAGTGGGAGCGGGTGGTGGGTCACGAAACAGACTAGATTTCCGCTCAAACGTCCCGCCCGCACTTGGTGCACCTTAGTCAAAAACTATGTAGTTGCGTTACCCGCCAGCGGATTCAGCTACCCGCCCCGCTGCCACTGTAATTGCACACTAATAGATTCCTGTTACTGGATAGTTTCAGTAATTTACTAGCTAAAGGCAGTAAAAATTTGCTATTAGCTACTGTGTTAATGCAATCCTATTTCTTCAAATACTCTCGCAAAACAATGCGTTCAGTAATCGTTCCTCAACACTGTCAAACTACAAGTCTAAGATGATTTCTTATTACATCTTTTTGGCCCACAAAATTCAAATTTTTACCGTTTTTTTGCGTTCAAATGCGTCTCTTTCATGGAAGCTTAAAAATAATTCGACAAGTACTCGATTTAGAAACAGTACTGATAGTTAATCTTTTCTTCAATATATTTTACAGCAACTCGACTGTATTTTTTTTTTTAAAGCTATGCATTTTATGCTTCAGAAAGAAAAAAAATCAAATGCTAGCTGTAATTATCTAAACCACCCAAATATAAATGAGTCATGATAATATGTAAATTATTTTACACAACTGCTTACATTTACCTCCCACAAAAATTATTTGATTAAGACATTAATTTGATTGCATGTTTAATTTCAATTGCATTCCGAAATCACGTAAATACCGTATTTATCATAACACATGAATAATATTAGGTTATTAACTTCAATAATAAGTTTTTCAATTAATATGGGGTAAAGATGGTTAATTGACTTTAAAAAATGATAAATTTTATAATTATAAGTTCAATTAGTTGGCAATCGCAATATGGCGGCTGCTAACGTCTAACTTTTTAATTATTTTTTTTAAACATGCAAAGATGTTTTCTTAGTGAGCCTAATATGGTCTCATTAATAAATTACCTAGGTTTAGAACGGGGTTTTTTGTTTAGTATGACATTGATAGTTTTTATTTTTATTTTAAACGTTACTTATAAGGTATTGGTAATGTTTATGATCCAAAAGCATGTGTAAAGATGTTTTGTTAATGATATTAATAAAGTTCTTTTTTGAAGTGAAAACTTCTTTAGCGGCGTTGTACACTTTTTCTGTAATGGGTAAAAAATTTAAAACTCGCGTCAGGGTCACGTGACCAAAACTCGCGTCAGGGTCACGTGACCCTGATCGAAAATGAGTAAGACGTCATTCAAATTAAAAATAAAACATAGTAACAAAAAAGTTTTCACTTCTACCGGCACTCCTGGAGTGCAACCTTTTTTTGAAGTGAAAACTTCTTTAGCGGCGTTGTACACTTTTTCTGTAATGGGTAAAAAATTTAAAACTCGCGTCAGGGTCACGTGACCAAAACTCGCGTCAGGGTCACGTGACCCTGATCGAAAATGAGTAAGACGTCATTCAAATTAAAAATAAAACATAGTAACAAAAAAGTTTTCACTTCTACCGGCACTCCTGGAGTGCAACCTTTTTTTTTTTTTTGTTGAGGTATTAACGTCTATGCTGATATATAAATGGTAAGTAAGCATGTTTTCTTTAATAGAATAAGTATCTTAAAACTGAATTTTAATAACAGCAATGCCTGTTTAAATCATGGAGTGTTAATTGTAAGAACTGATGGACTTTTCTAAAGATGCCAAACTTTTTGCTCAGTTCTGGACTAAGTCGAGTTTGGATTGCCATAGACTCACCAAGAAGAGCATGCGGATTTTAAGTAATAAATACTTAATTGTTCTATAATTTTCAAATAAACTGCTACTGGCAGCTTTTTTATTTTAATTGAAACAATTGAGTTGATTATTAATAACTGAAAATGTATAAAATTAGCCATAGACAACAAAGTGTAGCCATTTATCGAGTTATGTCCCAGTACAACTCGTCCTTAACTCATTATGCAATCCACTTACGAATACGGAACCCAACTGGATTATAGTTTATTAATTCATTTGTCATCGGCGCGGGCGCAGGCGTTTTCAATAACACGACTTTCCTCCTCTTTATTTATTAAAATGTTTATTTATTAAGCATTACACAAATGCTGGCCAGTCGACCATAAATAATGTTGGCATTGCTGGCAACACCGACACTCTAATACTGTGTTTATGGTATTTATTTATCGTGCATAGACAATTATTAATTGATGTTTTGTTGCGCATGCTGCGAGATCAAATGAGATGTTTTTTTAATAATTATTTCTTGATGATATTGTGATGAATTAATAAATGTTTCATTTAAAATTTCTTGTTTATAAAAACAATGTTTAATATAAGAAGTAGTTGAGTCGTGTGCTTCAACTTTTAGGAACTATGCGAAGCGGGTCGCTATATTTTTAGAATGTTTCTATTCCAGTAACTATAAATACTTTACTATTACAATTAGCAAAATTATCGTGATGTTGTTAGTCGGGTCCTGATACCTTTTTTTTAAAGATTGGTAAATCAAATAATGTATTAGCTATCAGGAGCCTGGTCGCGGGACTAACGAATTACCTTGAGCCCGGAACGTAAAGGGCTATTGAAGGACACCGTAGATTTTAGTCAGTACAATTCTGACAGTCCCTCCTGTCCTGCTCTGGGTGGGAAGGACTCATTTGATGATTTTACCACGTAAAAAGAAAAAAAAGGTTACTGATAGCCTGTAGTGCCATTACTCTGTCTATAATGTAACCTTCTCGAGACTTCAGAGGGCTTAAAGTAGTCATGTCAAGTGTCATGTGCCATCTAAATCCCACAGAGGAACTACTCTCGCTATGGTAGGCCACCAGGTACCATGGTATGTTATTTCAATGTATACATCATAAGTGGTCGTTCGTGCCAACCTAAAGGCAGAAAATTCGTTCCAAACTTAAAAATGTTACCATAAATAAGAATTGGCGGCCAGAAAACGTTCGGCATAGCAATTACTCTGTGGTACAGTGGTACCATAGACTAGTACGGTGTACAATGTAAGGAGAGCTCGTGTCGCATCGAGACGCCGCTGTCGATGGTATCTCTACTGCTAGGGATTACACTAGAGGAGGGTAGTTGAGGATTGGCCACGATATTACAGATATTATATGATTTATTTTGTGATATCTTGTCGGTTGTGATTCTACGTTTCAGCATTTAGACTTGGAGATTCTGACTAACCGAAGATTTGTAAAGATATCAGCCTTCCACAATCTGTCAAATTTCTTTAAAAGATTTTTAACCTTATAACAATAGTAGAAGGTTAATGTTCGATTGGTATAATTTGACAATTTGGGGAGGTTGAACTGCGTCTGTACAACTATGATTGATATACAGAAACTAACTTAGTTGTGCTAATAAAACCTACTGGTACCTTCGTTAATCACATAAACATGTATCTAGCCTAATTCTTTACATAATTATGATGAATTTTTATTTCAGCAAAGAAATCAGTAGCCAAACAAGTAGAAGCCAATGGCTGTATTTTTTAAAAACGCGCAGTTTGATGGATAAACATATACACACTCGTTTTTTTTGGCATAGTCGTATAAAAAGTTTAATGCTAATTATCAACTGTGACTATAAAAAAAAAAACAAAGAAAACTAGTGAATGAATACATAACCGACATTTTATAAAAATGAGAATATTCTTTCTTCACATTTGAGTTCTTTTCCATGTAAGAAGTTTGAAAAATCACAAAAAAAATATCTTCAAAAAGTCAGTCGCCAAGCCACGCCAACCGTCCCACATTTCCATCGCGACCACAGGATTTATTTCACGAAATTGTTTATAGGGTCCGCGTTCAGCGTTCAGCGTTATAGCGAATCGCTAACATTATTCAAGACCAACAATAGTGCTCGATACTTGCCTTGCCGCCTTACCGCTCCCATGACTAGGGTCGCCATTTTTTTTATAACTATCCCACTGCTGGGCATAGATCTCCAACACAAACTCTTCTTACCTTTTTTTTCAGAGGTGGAAAGATTACACCCATATTTCCCCAGCTTCTTTTAATTCTCATGTAATAGGGGGAGACTCTATTGCCATCAACCAGTCACAAATGTGGACCCCATGATTAATAATGAGAAATCCCCTATTGAATAATATTTTGTCCAACTTGGGAATCGAACATGAAACCTTATGCTTAGAACAGACTAGACAGCGAGGCAGTATTTTGTTAATTATCATGTTAGTAACACCCCCAGATGAAAAGCTCGTGGCTAAATAATTGCAGCCGCACAAGCCGATCTTCCGGGTTAAGCCGTGCTTGCCGGGGTTGGTCTGTGGATGTGTCACCATCTGTCATAGCGAGTTTCCTCCGTGCCTCGGAAAGCACATAAAGCCGTTGGTCCTGGCTGTCATTTGCAGATCTTTGACAGTCGTTACTGTTAGTCAGAAGCAGTGAGGTCTGACAACCAGTCTTAGCATGGGGTATAGTATAACCGAGTTACTGGGTTGTGGAGTTCCGATAGGCAGTCGCTCCATGTAAAATACTGATATTCAGCTGCATCCCGTATGACAGGAAGCCGACCCCAATATAGTTGAGAAAAGGCTAGGCAGATGTTGAAGTAAATACCCCTAGTTATGATAAGTCTGGTCAGACTAAGAGTCTAAAGAAGGGATGAAAGTTCAGACTTTTGACTCTGGTCAAAAAAGCCGGCCATGACAGTTGGTAACCCTAGGCTCGCTGCGCTCAGGAGTAGTCACGCGCGCTCTCTTCCTCGTAGAGAATCTGCATAATACTACATGCATAACAGAGTGATTAGAATGCCTGTTAAAAACTAACATTACTGTGGAAATATTGCCTTTAATTTGATTGTAAGCTTTTGTTCGAGAAGTGAGAACTTTATAATAAAATACAATGTCGTGATTGTTCAGTATTTTGAGTTTGAATTTCTAGTATTTTTCGTCAGGAATATCTTCTAGTCAGTCAAAAGTCCAAAATATTGCCAAATCTTAATATTAGGATTTCCCAATAATCGGGTATCTTAAGTCCAGTAACTGGGCTATCAAGGCCAGATCGTCAGTTGTAAAAAACCGCTAGTCAGATGCTCCTACTTAAAATTGGGGAAAGGATCGGAATTAGAAATTGGTTGGTCGTTTAGACCTGTAAATGAAGAATCGATGAATAAAAAATTAAAATAAAACTATTTCATTAAAGTAAGAAATGAACAGCGTGTGTTTGTAATTAATAACGAAACAGTAATTTAAATACCAACACTTTTTTCAACTTACCTATTTAAATATTTCTAAAATTAATCACAATAATATGAACACATTCCTTTTTTAGTAGTCCAATCCTGGCAATTAGTAAAACGCGTTCGAATTTCAAAAGCCACGCCTTGTCAGCCGATCACCTTTCGTTCGGATACGTTACCAACACTACAAATAGAACACTAATATGAATTAATAGTTTGTTCAAAGTCACCGTCAAAAAAATAACAGTTTTTGTACGCCCCACATATTTGTTTTTGGAGTGTGAAAAATCGCGTTTTTCGACGGTTTGTGGTCGGTTTTTAAGTAATATGAATGTTTTGGCATTACGCGTGAGTAATTCGTCGTCTCTGGCAAATATGCAGCTGTGCAGCCACACGTGATTTTATTTAGTGTTTGTTGTAATAAGTTTCTTGAACGAATTATGCTTTTACAAATTAAGTGGATTATGCAAGCTGCTTTTGGGAGCCCCATGGTATATTTTGGATGAACTTATTTTTTCTATTTTGTTAGATCTAAAATTCATGCAAAGTTCTCAGAAAAAAAAACTGAGAAGAGTTTATTACTTGTATTTAGAGTCCCTTGATGTCTTGTACCTGTTTATCTAGGTGTTCAATTCAACTTCAGTAGGCTAACTTAAAATCCTCCACTCGAATAGATCCATAAATATTAATCAACGAAAGTCCCGAGCGCATCTTCAAGCACGCCATCTTGAAGCATAGACAACCATTGTTCAATTTGAACTTTTGCCTCCATAACTGTGTCACAGATTCACAATGTGAAAGCGATTTGCCACAGACTGCATCCACAACATGGACTGCATCCCATATTTTTGCTCGTTTCTTACATAATTGCTTCCTGACATAATAAATACGACGTGTGAAGTGTTTATTGGTTGTAAAACCGTAAATATTGTCAAAACTTAGTGAATGTTACAAGATTTAGTAGTTGTTTAGTGTGTAATGTTGTTTGTGGCCAAATTTATTGACAGTTGAAGTAATTAGGTCGGTATAAATTTCATTCGTTTTAATTTTGGAATTTATTTTCGACTGAATGACCACATTGGCATTAAGACTAAAATTCAGAGACTAAACCATTTTCTGAGAGATAAAGTCAAAGATTCGAATTCAAAAGATCGAAAAATTATTTACTAGTTTTTACATAGTAGTCGTTAAATAAATAATGTGTTTTTTGCAAAACATTTGAAATAGACTCTGTATTTACGTCTTTTTCTGTGTTATTGCATGGACACACATTTTTTTCAACCTACTCAACGCAATTCCTCAGCTAAAGTACCTATTATCACTCCCTAAACTTATTTTTTTGTCCAAATTCACTCATTACGCGCCATATTCTCTTGCTATAAGCTTCCCCTCACCTTTGAATCACTCCAAATCAACGGTGATGACGTCTAACACATGTTGAGCCTCTCTGATTGATGCCACACCTAATTATCTTTGAAATTTTACATTCATTCTTGCAAACTTACCAACGTTACTACCATCCACTTAAAAACCAACCCAATTTTTAGCTCCCTAGAGTTGAAATTCAAATGGTACTTTTTTGTTTGGAGTGGTAAAAGTTATCCTGGTATTTCGTCGCTTCTTAAGGGATGAAGAGATTTATGATGTCTTCCGCGTGAGTGGAAATAGGTTGTACCTGGTATTTAGGGGTTTGAGTTGACCTTAGACTTGTCTTGTCATAAAACGTTGACATCATTGGGTTTGATAAGTTAAGACATGTCACTGTCGGTGATGAGTTTCTTGGTGATAAGTTCAAGATTGTTAAGATTTATTTATCAACCAGCTGTTGTCCGCGGCCTCGTGGCCTTTCCACCCCCTATAGCCTATAACCAACTTCAGGTTCCCATTTACAAGATATCACAATCGGTTCAGTCGTTTTGAAGTGATAAGTTGATGACGGAACACACTTATATTACAAGTACACAAACGTACACATTTTCGCATTTCAGTCATTAATTAGGGCAATGTTTCGAAAATATTGAAAGAGTTCAGAACAGCGTGTGTGTATTACTCGTATTATGATAAATGATCGGTGGGTGGTCAAAACAAACGGTTGATAATGATGGGAGAGTAATGACTTCTTTTTTTTAATAATAATAATTTTTATTTGCATGAAATATGGTAAAATAGGTACATATATGGTAAAATAGCCCTCTATATTTCATCCTCTGATGGTTCCCTATGTAAATCTAGCATAATTCAGAAGGAATTTTGGGTTATAATGTTAACACGCATTCCTGAGAATCGCACGACATTTAGGTTTTAAGGAGGTGCTAGATTCTGCAAATACTCTCTTTACATATTCAATTCCGATTGCTTTTGTAGTAACTATGTATTTACAAATTAACATGCGCCGTAGGTGTTAATGCCAAATTGAGACAATTCAATTTCTAGTTTTCCGAAACAGTACATAGCGTAACCTAGTAACCTTTAGATTTAGGTTTATACAAAGACATTAAACTATTTTCGAGCAATAGACGGGACATCACGAAGAAAGTTGTGATCCAAAACTTTTTACCAATAGGTAAAAAGTCGCTCAGTCTAGTAGTCGCGTTGCTATGCATGCTAGATAGTGCTCCTGACGCACGGCATCAACAATTTTGTATGATAATTTTCCCAATGCCCGCTCTATCGGTTCTTTTTAATCTCTTTGCGTTTATAACAGTGGACATAAGAATTTACGTGCACTGTAAGAATAACAAATGATATTCAATTGCTGGGAGAAGACCATTTTTTTGTTGTGTTCCATGCGAACCTCAAAGAGTGTCAGCATTATGACGGGGCCCTTAGAGGGCTAAAGCCTGTCGCGGGAATTACTGAAGTACCGTGACCCTGGAATGTTAAGGGCTATTGAATGACACCGTGGATTTTAGTCAGTAAGAGTCTGACAGTCTCTCCTGCTCTGCCCTAGGCCGGAGGACTCATTTGATGATTTTACCACGATAAAAATGTCTAGCCTATTTAAAATCGGTTTGAAATGACGAATATCACAAAGAAATCTATTAAAAATACTGTCGGCGGCCTCCAAAGGCCAGGTTCAACCACCACACTCCATTTTTTCCTTCTAATCAATATAACACGCAATAAAATAATACGAAACAATACCACATAAATAGCTCGTCAAATCACGAACGCACGACATTAGGGCACGCGCACACTCTGTCGTGCGGTGATGCCGTGCGTACGTCGCGTGCCTTATGCACGCCGTGACCGGCCTGTGCTTTCGGACGAAGCGCGACTTATCAAAATGTAAATAGTCTTGTGTTTCATTTAAATAAAGAATGTTTTTGAATTTCGGTGGTTGAGGGTAACGGTTGGTTTATATGGAGGAGGATTGTGACGTTGTTCGTAATTTAAATTATAAGGATACTTTTATATTTAAAAAAAAAAAACAGATTTTTTTTATGCCTGTTTTGCTTGCAAATCAAAACATTTATTTCAAATAAGCCAGTTACAGGCGCTTTTGAATTGTCAAAAGACAAAAAATAAAACAGTTCTAAAATAGTTATGGTGCTACAGTCCCAGTCACAAGACATAGTAACTGTGAAAGTACTGTAGATGCCCATTCCAAGTAGTAGATCTCTATGGAGAAGAACGGGCTAGAAACATCAAAATTGTCTCTTGATGAATACTTAACTATGTTCATTATTTAGAACTAAACTATGGGCACTAGATTTGCAAATGATACAAGTAAATAAAGTCGGTATTGTAACGAAGTTCTTTATCGCGCGTTGTGAAAGGGGGCAAGACGGAAAAAAATCTTACGAAAAGTTGTCACGACACTTTTTGGAACGAAGTTCCTTATCGCGCGTTGCGAAAGGGGGCTGGAGCTCAAAGAGTGGAGTGGAGTGGAGTGGAGTGGAGCGGAGCGGAGCGGAGTGGAGTGGAGTCGCGCCTATTATTTTTGTTGAGTGTATACAGTAACTTCGTTCCACCCGGGTGTCCCTTGACACCTGTCAAGTTTTTATTTTTACCTTTGATACATTGCAAGCTGGAAAATTTTTCATTATAATAAATGTCACTGAAAATTAATGATGATTTTCAGTGACATTTAATTTTTCACCTAAAATAAGAGTATAGAGATAAGCCAAAATAATACAAACATAAATACAGTATTTTTTTCCTATTGTAATTCTGTCAACCGTAGTTACGATAAACAATTAACATAACAAAATAATAACACTTTCTTCATAAAAATGCATAACGCCACGTTTCCATGTAAGTTGCGCACGCGCCGGTCGCCCACATGTGCCGGCGCACGAGCCTACCAACCTCTCTCGCATCTTAATCACCTGCTTTGTTAATCACCAGATCACCCGTGATTGACTTGTTTATAGAATTATAATTTTAGTAAGAATATTGTGTTTTTTTTTCTGAATTAGATAACATGTTACGAAATGCAATCAAAAAGGTTCTTGCACATGTTTATTCATTGGTTTTTGGAGTGATTTAGTTAAGTATGGTAATTTGGCTTCGTTTGGCTTTGATCAGAGATTTAAAGATTGATTATAATCTATAAAAGAGGGATTGTGAGAAATTTTAGAGGAAAAGACGGACATCACCTTTTTCACTATTACTAATTTCACTATAATGCAATTGCCAACTTTCAAATCTGTTTAATTTTATGTTAGTACGATAGCACCAGTTGGTTTTTGCCGGTGCCCAAATTTTCATTGACATACATTTCTCGTAAACCTGAAATTTTGCAGATTCGTGTTATGTTAGTTTTCAATAATTAAAAGATAATTTTAATTATTTTGGAAACTGTTTATTGATGACGAATTTACTGCAAAATTGAACTCATTCTATCACCTTTTGGTGTCTGAACTACTTACTCTGAACAGGACTCTTAATCCTCTGATATTATTTTCTTTGTATGTACTAAAGATTTTTTCATGAAACTTCACTTCACACTTCACACACATTAAAAAAAAACTAAGTACCCTTAGCAGGAGTTTTCAGTATTTGAGACGAAAGTAAACTAGAACTTTGACAATTTCATATTGACAATTTTCAAGCAAAAACTTAGTTCCTTGTTCGCACACCAAAGGCGCTGTTCTATTTTTTCCATACAAGAAACGCTGTAAATACTGGAAAAACACTGTAAAGTAAAAGAGTGAAAAATCGTGCTAAAGTACGGTACGGTTTGTACTACTTATGGTATCTTAGTAAGTAGGTATTCCCAGGAACAATAATGTTAAAAAAGTTGCTAACACACTTTTTGATTCCAAGCCAAACCGATTACAAAACTATCTACACATTACGATTTTATTTCCATCATTACAGCCCTAAATTAACATACAAAGATGTATCGATAGTTTGTTAAACAACAATTTTAACGTAACTCTGACGTTTATTACCTACTATGCCCAGTATTATAACATGTATTTGTATTTATTACTACTCATATTTATTCATAAGGTTTTTGCTTTGATATATTATGACGTTTTTAGATATGAAGAAAGGGTGTTTTCCGCTTGTCCTTGACTTAAGTGCTTTGTTCAGTTTTTTTTGGCACCTTGAATTGAATTTAGTATACATTATTTGGGGCTTTTGGCCTAGTGGGATGACACAGGATAACAGTATTTTTAAATTATTTGTGTATTGGGCACTAAATAGGTAAATGGTTTACCTATGTACGTATATCAGGATTTAAAAATTAGTGACGCTGAAGAGGCAAGAGTAGATGAAAAATTTGATAAAATGTTTTCAATAGACAAACTTAGAGTGCAAATTAAAATGAGAAAAAAACCCTTGAACTTGAAGCAAAAAATGCTTTTTCATACAAAATGAGAAATTGATCGGGCCCATCAGTATGAAAAATCATTTTTTTTAATGAATTTCCAAAAGTCTTAGAACCAACATTGTCCAGTAACATGGACTGAGGTACCCCACGAGACGTTTTGCGCTATTAACGTTACACGTTGTATAAGATCATAATTTATCTTGATTTCATTCAACCACACCGATATGTCATCATATTTTTTTAATAGGTACTTTTTGTATCCATAAAGCGTATCTCATCACAGTGCAGCCCAATCTTAATAATTAAGGCCCAGTAACGAGCCAGTCCATTAGACGTTGTGTTACTGCCCTAATGTTCTTCACCTGACGTGTGTAATGGCCTTTATGGCGCATTCACTATGAGCTATATGAGAACCCAACAAATAGTGGATTTTGATTTTGGAAATTATGGTTTTAAAGTTATTTTGTGAAGTTTGATGATGTCATTTTAGAAGTTGAAATGTGATGAAGATATTTTATGCGAAGATAAAGTATTCTCTATTATCTGATTGTTTATTTATTATTTCTAATTTTGTAAATAATTTAAAATTTCTTTCACGTTTCTAAACAGGTAAGGAGGAAGGCAGAGGTGTATGTAAAAGTAGGTAAGTTAGCGCTTTAGCGACTTATCTCATTACTGTGACTCCGGAACATAAAGGGCTATTGAAGGACACCGTAGATTTCAGTCAGTACGAGTCTGACAGTCCCTCCTGCCTTGCCCTGGGTGGGAGGACTCCTTTGATGATTTTACTTTAACAAGCTAAAAAAATAAACTTGCTGCTTGGGTTATACATAATACTAGCTTTACTTGAATCTTCCCTCGGCCCCCTTCCCAGTCTTTACCCTCATCAGGGTTCCATTTCTTACTGTACCAAAAATCATCAAAATCAGTCCAGCGGAGGATTGACAGCGTAACAAACAGACTCACTTTCCCAACTATAATATGAATTTGTATGTTTCATAGGCCACTTAGACTATTGTTTGGTCAAAGAACCGCAAATAATTTACGGAAACAGATGGTATTCTTACCTTATTTTGCATCTTGCAACACAGATTAGGCAATAGCCACGCACATTGTGCATTTAACGTCACATTGCCTACAAATTAAAGATAAACACGCCACTGCAAAAGAAACACATGGCTTTTAAACCATCAATCAATCCTTTACAACCACAATTTCCTGGACTATCCCAAACAAGGTCATACAATACAAATAATTGCGCCAAAATGTGCGTTTGCGCAGATTTGTTGAGCACGCGTTGTGCGTCAGTTGCACATTTGACATGCACCTTTTTTGAAAGAAGAATGTCATGCACCGTTGCACAAAAGTGTTTGAATGTCATTTGTTTGATGCCTGTCACTTTGAAGTTTTGGGAAATTAAAATGGCGAATGTGCTTTTTGAATGGATAGTTTGGTAGTGTATTTTGAGAATTGGGATTTTGTGTGAGGGTTTCCGCAAAGATTTTATGAGTGAGTGAGACCTTTCCTTTTAAACTGGACATTTTCCAGTTTAAAAGGAAAGGTATTATCAAAAGAGTTCTGTTATATTTAATTTTTTTTTAGCACGAACACAGGCACAGTCTCTCAGCTTAATGAAACAATTTAACAAATTAAGTTTTTTTTTATGCATAATCATAATCAGGATCAGAAATCACAATAAAATACCAGGACATAGGCCTCCACCACGCGGGTCTAGTGAGGAGCAGTAGGTACCATCACCGTAGATACAGGTTTTGGAATTTTTGGTGCCCACATGCCAGTTTCCTGGACATTTTGTTAAATAGAATGTTCTTAATTTAGGTCTATATCTAGCTAGAACTATACTTTATGACTGTAAAATTTTGCTAAAAAACAACAAAATACCAAGGAGAAAAAAAACAACTTTAATAATAAAGGTTCTTACACACTAACGACAAATAATTACCCAGAAAATAATTATTACTTCCGATCACATGTGTCGTTTTGTAGTCCCAATCGGAAACGGCGGCATGTGTCGCTGTCGGCCATCGGCTAGATAAAGGGTTGTATCTTTAACACCTTCGGGTTCCGTGCTATTGTGTGCTACAATTTGTTGGAAAAAATAATGCCGCCCGCTGTTTGCCCGTTGGTCTGTGGGCATGGGACGGATTTGGAATTTGTTTTTCGAAATTATACTATAACTTAAAATAATTATAAATATTATAATTAGTATGAACGTTATAAAAAGACGCAATACGACACACGGTGAAAACATTACATTTCCAAAAAAAAAAATTAATGTTGATTTTTCCTTTTAACTTTTAAAATTTCTCCCATCTCTTTTGCGAAACTGACTGAACGACTGCCTAGATATAGAACTAATAGTTTATGAATGAATACTTATTATATTTATGATTTATTTGCGCTAATAATGTTTTCATATTTTTCATTTCATAATAAATACGATCCATAATCCATATACGACTGCAAAAATTTGAAAAAAAAAGATCAGCTGTATTGGAAATTCCGGGAAAATATCTCCTAAAAATAAGAATACTTTTAATATTACGATTGTGCAGATTTTTCATTTCAATATTTTCTCTCTCTCTCTCTTACTAAACTGTGCTTATAATTTTTTGTTGTTGTTTTATTCGTGCATTTTCATTAGTGCAAGTTTTTAAACATTAAATATTTTTTTTAACCACTGCCCCAACTCCCTCCCTGTCCCTACGACTATCGTAGCGCTTCAAAAACGCATACGTTATTATTTTACTAGCCGCACGTCACGGCGATGCAAGCGCAAGCACCGGCGCAGGCGCATGGGAATAACAGCCGCGTGCGCACGTGCCCACGATGTTGCGTATTGATGACGTTGTGTTGGAACACCTTAGCTGTTGCGAGAATTGTGTGAGGTTGGCTCGTTGTTGCCTTCTTGGTATGGGCAGGGGCAAAGTTAACTAATTGATGAAGAATTTATTGGCAACCATTTACTTCATATAAAAAGGTAGGGTTAGGTAAAGAAAGTCCATTTTCAAATTGGGCAACTTGTTACATTTTTAGTTTCTGATAACAACAGCCAAAAAAAAGGGTCTAAAACAAACTTGCAATATCCCATATGATTCACGTGGCGTTGCTGGAAATCACTGAAATGCGAAATGCAGAAGTGCGTGGATTTCCCGCTACGCCATTGGCTATTCATTCACGAAGGTGAATCATTTGGCATATTGCTAAATAGCTGTGGAAGAAAATCTACCTAAAGATTTAAAAAAATGTACTATGCACAAACTCAACCTTCCAGATTTTCCAAAAAAATTAGAAGATAATGTTATGCGCGTACAGATAGAGTTGCGTCTGTCTGTACGTCTACGCACATGAAGCTATGTAAAGAAAATGGTCATAAAAACAAGGCTAGTCATAAAAAAACAAACGGTTAAAAAACGTTACCAAATATTCCAATGATATTAGAACCCTTCACATAATCCAAATATCAAGGTTATCAAAACCGCCATGTGTTTTGATAAAAAATAGGTGTGTCAAAATAACATGCCACTGGACATGTCCGTTACGAGTGACAAAAAGAAAAGATTTCCATCAACCTGTTGGACGTGGGAGAGTTTATGCAGAAAGAAACCATGTGGGTTAACACAACATTAAAAGTCATTCATCATGAAATCATGACTGATGTTATTTATATTTCCCAGAATTTGATCCTTATTAGCAACACTATCGAATGGTGCACTGAACTTGCTTCAGGGTGTTTTTTTTTCCAAAATAATCGGGATCGATACTTGCACGCGTAGCATGGCGATTCTATCTTTATTCTACCAAGAAAAGACAAATTTGTTTCATCGTTATTCCTATACAAATCGACTGCTTTTTTGCACAAATATGACACGATTCGTACACCATTAAAGAATAGAAACAAATCTCTTCTATATTTTAAATATTGCTATTCTTAAATCGATAAAAATCTTTTATGTTCTGTCATTTTGTCTATTCTCCGCGTCGACAAAACCCGTTTCTACGGCGCCATGCTACGCGTGCTGGCCAGAAATTATTGAATTTTCTAAAAATCTAATGTTGCACATTTAGGCCCGTATTACAGAACGAAAACTCAAGCTGACTGATTTCTATTTAAATCTAGATTTCAATAAAATGCATTGAATCTAGTTTTAAGTAATAAAACAGCTCTTTAATACGGGCCTTATTAGTTTTCGTCAAAATTGCTTTCGAGATTCTTTTCAACGTTTTTCGATGTGCCTCCTAGTTTCAGAAAATCCACGACCAGTAGAATAATTCATTTAATTTTAAAAACGTTTACTGTACCTACGTTATTGTAACCACATAACTCCAAATTTTAGGACTGGACAAGATGAAGGAAGCATACTACATCCGTTCCCTAAAAGCACTATAATTAGTGACCTTCTTAAAGTACTGGACGATAGCCAGCTGTCCAGATAATATACGACAACTTTAGGACCAGAATAAAAGTTTTTAATGATACATGTTTAATATACCCAGTTGTTGAACGATTCAACAATTTAGAGCAAAACCACAAGACATAACAACTGCCAGAGTTAAAAAAAAAATCGTTAATAAAAAAATATAAGCCAACCACAAGCTGTCAATAATGTTTGTAATATCGAAATACATTTATACTATAAAAATAACACTAAAATACTCTTTTAAAAACCTCTCTAAAACAGGGCTATAAAGCTGAAAATTTTACGGTAGTCTTACACATTTTCTGGATTGCACCTTGGCGCATAACACAGTCCAGAGTACCCAAATGCCCGTGGAAAAGGGTGAAGCGTAATTTGGCCACTACCCCTTACGATGCAGCCGTCTTTTACAACATAACGACGAAATAAACAATTTGTCGTAAAAAAGACCGTTGGTAATGGTCAGATAGTTTTATGATTTTGTTTTTAGGGTTCCGTACCCAAAGGGTTACACCGGACCCTATTACTTGGACTGCTGCCTCTAGGTCACCATGCAGGCTGTATCTCATGAGCCGTGATAGTTAGGCAGTTGAAATTTTTACAGATGGTTTATTTCTGTTACCGCTATAACAGCACATAGATACAAAAAATTACAATCAATAAAATTTGTAGGAGGCTCACACACAAAAATCTAATATATAATATAATTATTTTATTTTATTTTATTTTATTATTTATAATTATTTTATTTGCTTATTTTTGCTTGATATTGATAACAGCAACAGTTAGACGCTTGAATATATTCGCAGAATAATATAGTTTTACATTCACATTGATAACACATAATTAAATAAATAAAATATACATGATAATAAATAAATAAAATAAATAAAAATACAACAAACGTAGTTCTTTTTTTGCTGTTTTTGTAGAAAAATGGTACGGAACTCGAATGGTGCGAGTCTGACTCATACTTGGCCGTTTTTTTTTTGGGTTATGGATGTCTTGAAGGGGTGAAGTTAAGGTGTTATCTAAAGATGTGATACGTTGTTTTTTTTTTTGTGTTGTAGATTGAATTGAAGGGGACTTTTATGATCGATTTGCTTCATACATATAGTTGGTATAAAAAATATTTTATTTTAAATTGTGTAATTGGTATAAAAATGGAAAACTTACACGACCAAACTGTATGGACATCTTTTTTGACGAATTAGGAATAGTTAGCATATTACTTTATGATTTAATATTTTGTAATTGGAATAAAAGTTGTAAAAAATAATTGTATGGAATAGCTTTTTTACGAGTTAAGAACAATTTTTTGATTAATGAATTCATGATCGCTATTTACTCGACAATGTCTTGTAACTTCATGTTTTTTAAGACAATTAAACAGTTTATTTTATACCAGGCCCTATTTTTTAGACAATGCTTACACTTACCTGATATTGGATGAACCGATGGTAATTTTAAAGTACCAAAACCATCTGCAAATCTATTAAAAGCAAGACAGTTGATACAAATCACGCCCCAGGCAAACTTCCCCCCATAAATATGGCACCCACTGTACAAGATGTACGTATTCTACGAATTATACTGACATAACCCTTTGATGCGAGCACAGCTAGTCAATAAAATATGCGTGCATTTACCTACGCTACGTCCCAAAGCGTGCGTTTACCGACTGATGCCACGGAATAGACATGTACAGAAGCTACATAGAGTAAGGGAAAATGTGCACACTTCTTTGTACAGCGACTGCAAGTGTAAGGCGGTTGCCTATTTGGTACAGTCTGATGTGATGTTAAATTAATTTTAAAGGGTCAGTGGACGACAAACTCATACAATATCACAAGTAAGTTCATAATTATCTGGATAGCTCTGACAGTTGTCTCAGTGAAGTCCTGAAATGTGCAGGATGTGTGGAAAGGAGACAAAGTTGAAGTTTTGTAAGAGGTCTCCATAATGCATGAGGAGTCAGTGATACCAGTTCCTTTTTTTCAGTGGTCGAGCTGAACACATAAATGTTAGTGAGAATCCCAATTCGATTCGATGACTGTAACTCTACAATTAAAAATACAAAATGAATTTCATAAAATGGCTAGAAAAGTATAGGTAATTAATCGAATTCATTATTGATTTCTTTCATCAGTAATATAATTAATGCAATAGTTTTAGCATCACGTCTATGTATGTGTGCGTTTTCAAGAGCAGAGTTAAGCTTCTGTTCCTATCTACTCCGTGTCCATAGCGTTCACCTGGCCAGATTGCGTGCAGGTGCGTCACTGCATGCAATTCACTTATCGTACGCATGCAATTGTATCGCAATAAAGGTGGTATTCCTGTAATGAAACAGACGCAACGTAATAGAAATGGGGACGTAAATATTTACATACAGACAGTTTTGTACGCGTTTTATGGGTATTTGTTCTAGTTTAGTTGGTAGAGATTGTTTTTGAGGAATTATGTTAGTAGGTAAATTGTTGCGGAGGTGTAGGAATACAAATTACTCTGTGTTGTAATTTTTGTCAAGTTAACTCGTTGAAATATTTATAGAATGCATCGGGATACGGTTGCGGAGCTTCTTGCATACTTTACCTTTTATCCTTACCTTTTAGTCCTGGGGTGCTATGACAGGAAACCTTCACTTGCACCCGTGGACTGGAGTTCCCTCTCGGATACGTCGGGGGGTGTCTCTTTGCCCGTATGCGAATAGCCTGTCATGTGGACGCTCCAACGCGTGTCCCTCTGATTAGCAGAGGGCACAGCGGCAGAGCGGGCTTGCGGACGGTGAGTGATGGGTAGCTCGCCGTCCGACCAAGGTCCAAGCCCGGGTCGGTGGCGCGTCGTGTTTCGCGACAAATGCCTGCTGGGGTCGCGGTTTTTTTCTTAACCCAGGATACCGTGGCCCCAGAACGTAAAGGGTATAGGAAGGAACACGGGTGGATTTTAGTCAGTAAGAGTCTGACAGTCCATTCCGCCCCACCCAGACAACTTGGAAGCGTTTATGAGAGATTAGCTGGAGAAAACTGCAAAGAGGAAAGAGTGGAAGGTATGGAGGAGACATTTGTCAAGCAGTGGGTTATATAATTAAAAAAAAATTGAACATTGGTATAGAATAGCTGCAAATACTACTGTCATGTTATTCGGGAGATTCAGGGGTTTTCGGGGTTTTAATTATGTTGATTTTAATATCAAGGGTTTTTTTTTTAAAGGTACCACTACTTCTATAAGATACGACTATCTGCTGTAAAAACAAGTCAGTAAAATAAAAGAATATGCTCGTAATGTCTAGTATTTAACTCAAATTAAAAAAAAACGATAAAAATATTTTGTACACACAGTACTCATGTATGTTTTAAAACCGATAGTAGGTATACTTTGCAACTTGTGTTTGATCGAATTAAATCGATGAACCCGCCCCTGATGCCGTCATCTATGATTTGTAGGGTATTGTGCGTGGCAACCATAAAGCTGGTTTTTCACATGAGATGTGCTATACTACATTCATATGGATGCGTTTGATATCCAACCAATCATATCTCATTGGTGCACATAGCACAGCACTGGTGGAAACGGATTCAACTAGGGTATGTTTTTAAATGGAACAATGCGTGCCATGGATGTGAAATATGGACGCTTGCTATGGATGTGTGCTATGGATGTGTGCTATGGATGCGTGCTATGGATGTGTACCTGCTATGGATGCGTGCTATGGATGTGTGCTACGGATGAGTGCTACGGATGAGTGCTATGTATGCATGCTACGGATGCGTGCTATGGATGCGTGCTGTGGATGTATGCTATGGATACGTGTTATGGATATCATTGCATAACTCGAACTGCAAATCTTTCTTGCGCAGCTACTTTGCGGCGGCGATCTTCATAGACATTTTACTCGCACAGCTACATAGCTTAGTATAAGTGCCGAACCGGTCTCATAGTTTGGTAACTCAGATTTTGTATTCCTCGCAGCATAGCTGCATAGCACATCTCTGGTGGGAAGAGCACCCTAAGTACAGCTCACCCTTCGAACATCACGGTTAGGTCACAAATACATAATTACGCAATACATGTAAATAAGTTTATGTCATAAACTAAAATAGACAGCCTATTAATATATTGTCTAGAACAAATGCATTGCATATTCACTGGCTTCCTACGTAAATAATGTTTATCAATCTATCAACGATTGATGATTGTCTATGACTGTTATTTAGACATGGTGTTTAATTAGTTTGCAGTCTATATTTACGTGGGAATTTACGTAGAGAGTTAAATATAGCAACGTATACGCAAATAATAACTGATACCTATTTGCAAATCCGCATAATATCATTTTGAATTTTAATTCATCATCAGGGTCCTAAATAATAATAGGACAATACTATTTTCCTCGATATCTCAGTACCTGGACCCACTGAAAAAAAGAAAAAAAAAATCAATTAGTTAATATCATAAAATGTAGTCCCAATCAAAACACTAAAGAATTTATGAAAAAAATATTGCGATGCTTTTTTTTGAAACTTTAGCTACTCGCCACTAGATGGCAGCACATGTATCCAAACGCTTAAAAATAAAGTAGCTCGTCACATTGCACTGTGTAAAGTTTTGTTGCTAGGTATTGATTATGAGGTGTTGATTATATTTGAATAGTAGACTGTTTATGCTTAAAACTAAAGAATTTTAAAGAAAATAATCTACTCATTTTGCACACAGAATAAAAATTCTTCAAAACTGTGTTTATCTTAGTACTTTTTGTCTGTTTTTTTTTTTTGTTTTGTATTATAATTCAGACTAAAAAGTAACTTAATCCAACCGAAAATGTAACAAAATTCGTTATTGTTCCTATTTTAAATGTAACACTGTTCACGCTTGAGTTTGTGTGGTGTGTAAACATTACTGTAGTTGCTACTATTTAGTTAAGAGTTGACTTTGCTTTTAATTTAATTTAAGGCTACATACTGACGGGCTTTGTCAAAAATTTTATTGTAACTTATGTTCTCTCTTCTTTGCTATAACACGAAAATGATTCCACAGGAACCCAATCAACGTGTCGCACTTGGAATATTGCAGGGTGATGATGATGAGTTCACCCTAAATTAGGACGTAAACCCACCATGTCACGGGACGGAACTTTCGCGGATATGGAGCTTGCTAAATTATGTTTCAGATTGACGCTTCGACTCTGCGTTAGTATGAATGAGTTGACCTTAAAGATTTTTATTCAGTTTACATAACATGGTACAATATTTAAAAAGCTAGTAGCCAAAGAACAGTAATCCTTAATAGCTAGATATTTACATATTCCCTGGACTCCACACTAGGGTACCCTGTGTCGTGGAGTCCAGATGTATCACATGGGAAGAGACCAGTCTCTTCCCATGCGATTTTTAATATGTTATTTTACTGGACTAATTACATTATTTAAAAAGGAAACAAAACACAAATGTTGAGAAAAACAAGACAATCGTCTACCGAGCGCTCGTCCATACTAAAAGAGAAAAAGTTTTCCTGCCCCTAATAAATGTTATCCTATCTCAATGATTTTTTAGAATGCTTTTGACACAGTAAAACACTAGGTTTATAGGTTTTCTTTTTTTTTTCAAAATTTATAGTTTGAAAGTTACAAGCGCCTAAGAGTTACTTTTGAAAAAAGAAAACCCTTTTTGATTTTAAAGAAGTTGCCTTAAGGTGAGTCGAATTTTTTTTTGCAGTATATTGTCAAACCGTGTGACACATCGTTATTACGTAGAGTTTTTCCAGCCCAATTAATTTTAACAAACAATGAGTAGTAGGTACTATAAAAAATATTCGGCATTATATGCTTAGTAAAGTTCAAGGATTCAGTTATATTATGTAGAGTAGTAAGTGGGTACTAAAGATATAAGATTTTTTTTTTGTAATTCACTTGATTCTATCTTATCGTGAATCTTAATCTGTATTATATTGTATTTAATGAAGCCTTTGAGGATTTATATCCGTATTGATTTTTGGTACACAATTGAATTTTAAATATTGTATTGATTGATCACTTTATTGTTTAGATAATAATTAATTTGAAGCCAATTAAATTCTTTCTTTATGGCCCAGTTTTTTGTTCAATAATTAAACTAAATTTTATAGGTACTATTTTTAAATAATTGATGAATAATTTTTTAGTCTGACAACCAGTCTTACCATGGGGTATGGTATTGCCCAGTTACTGGGTTGTGGGGGTCCGACAGGCAGTCGCTCCATGTAAAATACTGATATCCAGCTAAACTTGGTTTGACTGGAAGTCAACTCCAATTTAATTGGGAAAAGGCTAGGCAGATGATGATGATGAATAATTTATGGGATTTATCAGTAGTTAGTTTAACAATTGATCAACAACTGGATGAATAAACACATAAATCATTTACATATGTGTACTTACGTTTTTTCCCAAAGTGGATAAGGTAAAAATAAAGGCCATAATATTTTAATTGTTTTTTAATAAAGCGGTCATTATGTGAACTCGAAGATCGCGGATTACCACGATCGACCGACGATTACATTTTACTTTAAAACATTCATTTCTTTTTATATTGAGCACAAGTATCACCAAAAATCATATCACGTCTACCCAAACTTTCTTTATTTAAATCAACAGATAACGTTCCTAAAAAAAAACCTTATCACTTACAAGTACAAGTTGTTCATAATTAAACACAGCTACCAAGGAAGTGATAACAGGCCGGATGTCACCACGCCCCCTAGCGGCAGACGAAACAAACTTGGGGTACCAAGGAGTTTTAATTTTTTTTTCTGTTGAGAAAGGAGATTGGTATCCGATATGAAACCTTTAATTAGAGATTGCATTATTTTTTATGATAGTTATTTGAGTTTATAAAAGATGGTTGTAGTGTGGAAATTATTGTTGTTTTATGTGCGATTTTGAGCTGATTTTAAATCTTTGTTTTTAGAACCAAATAAGGATACCTAGTCTTATCAATTTGAAGATACAGTACCTCTACCATGAGTTTTTTTTACGTTTACGTT
>JAQSVV010000707.1:0-35579 GCA_036375495.1 Agrotis segetum | reverse complement strand
TTATGGCAATACTTTTATTTACGACGTAACACGATTAAAATCTTAAGAAAAAAAAATCGATATCAAAGATTTTTTTTGTTTAATTGTCAAGTTCAAAGAATTACCCCGGTTCTGTTCCGTTAGACCATGATTTTACAAAAAAAAAGTGGTAATTATAATCTCGCTTGCACGTTCTGAAAAATAACACTTTTTACACTTTATGGTGTATGACCCAATTATATGACAGCCGCTTCTAACGATCTAATTAGTTTTTTAGCTCTCTGTAAACCCCATTATATCTGCTATCTCATGACTCAACAACTAACAACAAACAATCCTCGTTTTATAAATATTTTATAACTTACGTGAAACTTACGAACTTTAACTTGATCACGCAGATAACTTCGTTCAGCAACGTATCCCGACGCTAAGTGAAGAATTACCTCCCCTAACTTGTTGGCTAGCTAAAAAGGTTGTGTTTTCACTCCCGCCGAACTTTGCCGAAGTTGGCCGAGGTCGCGCGAAGTTAGCTTTGCTTTACCGGCGCAAACCGCGAGTTGTGTGCACTTTGAAACGGTTTTCTTTGACGAAAATCGACGTTTGACTTCAGAGTGTAAGATTTAAAGCATTTAGTAGCTTTTTATTACTGCCGATATTGCTTACACAAGCAAACCGCAAATACACAACATTTATAAATAGTTACTTACGTGTATCCTTTTAAAAAGAACGTTTTTATTGTACTTAACAATACATAGCTTTAGTAATTATTTTTTGTAACTAGTCTACATAATATATACGGCATTATTATAACTTATCTACACAAGCGAGGGCCAGCAGTCATAAACATTTTTTTTTTCTTAAAATACCATTCACAATTCACATTGCACCAAAATTTGGACACGTCGCCATAATACATGGCCACGTAACGCCACAGCTTAAGAGCGTATAATTGCACCATTTAACTCCTTTATAGCACTTGGCACAAGTCGCACTTTAATCAAATAACGCGCCATCAAACAACCCCTTAATTTATTGTGCCACCTATTATGGCGTCCATATTTCAACACGAGAATTAAAACTAAATTGCTAAAACTAGTTTCACAAACTAATGCACTTACATAATTAATTAAAATGAGTTCTGTGAGTTCTATTAATAATATGAGCTTAGTGTAATCAGCCTGTTTTGTTGTTAATTCAATGATAGAATAGTATTCGTTTGTTTGTTAATTATTTCCATTGTGTTTTCCAGTTTGTGCATCGGAGCGCGCATCCGTGATAATGGAGCAACGCTGTTATGATTGAGGTTAATGAAACGTGTTTGTTATGATATATTAATGTATACCTTTTTTTTAGCGTGGTAAAATCATCAAATGAGTCCTCCCACCCCGGGCAGGGCAGGAGGGGCTGTCAGACTTTTACTGACTAAAATCCACGGTGTCCTTCAATAGCCCTTTATGTTCCGGGGTCACGATAAGGAAATAAGTGACGCGACCTCGGCAGGCTTTGGCCCTCTGAGAGGGGGGGGGGGGGCGTAATTTTTGCTGACGCTCTTTGAGGCGCGCGTGGAACACGACGCGTGACGCGCCGTCAACCTGCAGGGCATGGTCCATGGTCGGACAGCGAGTTGCCCTTTACTCACTGTCCGCATGCCCACGTATTAATAAATTACAAAATACTATACTACTATCTTATTCTAAAATTAGTTTAGATTATCCACAGCATTCTCCCTCTTTCATAATTTTCTATTGTACAATTATTCAGGAGTGAACTCTTTTTTTTAAAAAAAGGAAGGAAAATGAATCTTTTAGTTTAATTCAATGTTCACTTTTCAACCTTTCATACCTAAAATAACATCCCCAAATAATACCATGACCTTCAAACCAAAACGCCATAAATTACAACCCTAATACCAGTCAAAACCGGTTATACCCCGATTTCCCCCAAACATTATCCTCATTAGTTTATCCCCCACTTCCGGCATTGCCATCATTCAGCCACCGGAAGTCGCGACAAGGCGCCGGCTCACGTTAAAGTTGCCAGTTGTACTGGCGACAGGGGGCGGGGCCTACTTACTTTCAATTGCCAGAGACTCGTATTTATGTGTTGTGCACTAAATAAATCCCGTATAAGTGGTATTTGTGAGGACACGCTCGGCTCGGTATTAACTTATGTTGTCGGCTTGTTTTGTTAAAGAGACTGGAACGATGGAACTAACTTGAAGTTTGTAGCAGAATTTGCATTTTTGAGATCGGCTGTGGTTTGGTAATGATATAATGTGCTTGTGAGTAAGTCAAATAGGCATCTGCTTCATGCATTAAACTGGTGTTTATTTGCTTTCTGTTAATTTTAAAGTTTGACAACCGATGGAGAAGAAAAGTTTTCGAGTGGCGACTATGGACCGGAAGACGCAGCGTAGGCAGGCCTCCCACTAGGTGGACCGACGACATCGTGAGGGTCACGGGCAACCGATGAATACAAGTGGCGAATTGTCGTTCGGCGTCGCGGCCTAAGGGGGAGGCCTATGTTCAGCAGTGGGCATCTTTCGGATGATGATGACGATGATCAAACTAAAAGTTTACTTCTAATGTAAGTAGGTATGTTTTAGGATCTGCCTTATCATTTAGGGAATTTCAGGTAGTGTGATGAACATGTTATGTGTGTACTTCAGTATGTCCTCGATTGTAATTTTCCATATTTCTGTATTATTACGGTAAATTGTTTTGAAAATAATAAGTATGTTTAGGTACATCGTCAAACGATATCTGTATGTGTAAGAGTATTTGTTATACATATTATTTTATATAAATGTGAATAACATTACAAGCAAAACAAAATAAATTTCACCTTATTTTATTTCCAAGCTGAGATGATGTTTTTATTACCTACTCGTGTATACAATTCCAAACTCCTAACAAGAAGAAAATTACAAAAACATTTCGTTACACGATACATTACGTCTAAATTGTACATACTTTTATGAAATAAGAATTTTTAATAAAAATGTTTAACACAATTGTTGGCACTTAGTAAACAATTTCCATATGACGGAACTTAGCATCATTTCTACGTAATAGGTTGTAGCGAAGTAAAGGCGATAACAGACGAGATACGGCCAGGTCCCCGCCCCGGCTTTTTATTAAATTGCTTTAACACACTCGGTCCTGGATCCAGACAGCTTACAATATCGTAATGGTCAGAAGGTGCAGGCCGCAAGGTATGTGGTAGATAGCTAGCATGCACCCGCAAACTATGCACAATTGCCGATTGAACTGAGCGTTTCGCTGGTATGTGCAAGATAAGAGGATTGGGTATGAAGTCGCTATGACATGCTTGATAACGACTTTACTACTTAATTGCTAGTTGATGAAGAAACAAAAACTTTTAAAGAAAGCTTGTAATTTTAAACATCTCAGCAATCTTCCTACGGCTTGTTCACTGAGCATATGTAACACGTAACTCCGTAGCTCTGGAATGTATTATAAACTAGACTGCCAGTTCCCTGTTATATTGATACTTCTGCTCACATCTCCATGCTATGTTCCCACCGCACAAACATGCGTGATTTCCTTCGGTGTTCCGCAGCAACTTGCTGACTTGTGTTATTGAATTTTTTACAAAATATATTACAAAGTTCAGCGGGGACTTTGTTAAAACAGTGTGATATTCTGACGTCCTTTGTGTCTCGGCCACGGTGTTTGTTTTTGTCCCGACAGTTATTAAGTTAAATGGTACTTTTTTTTGTTTACGTGCTAAATTCATCAAATGGGTCCTCCCACCCAGGGTAGGGCAGGAGGAACTGTCCGACTTGTACTGACTAAAATCCACGGTGTCCTTCAATTGCCCTTTACTTTCCGGGGCCACGGTAACCCATTAGTCCCGCGACCCAGACAGACTTTCGCCCTCGAAGCGGACCCCGTCATTTGTATGACAACTCTTTGAGACGCGCGTAGAACACGACCTACTATGACCTACAATGTTCTTACTGCTACGTAACCAGGACGGGACGGTGTTATTAGGACTGTGTGAGTACACTTTATTAATTTATTTAAAACTTCAAAGTAGTACAATGAGTTTAATGCCTGAGACATTCTCTACCAGAGGAAGTGAAGAGGTAACGTGGCAGTTGCATTAAAATAGAAATATTAAAATTAACAATTTTAATATTGTAATGTTTGTAAGCAGTGGAGCAGTGGTGGCCCAGTGGTATCGGCCCCGATTTACGAGTTGTAGGTCGTGGGTTCGAATCCCGGCAGGCGCATTACTTTGTGTAATTTATTTCATCACCACTGCTCTCAAAACGGTGAAGGAAAACATCGTGAGGAAACCGGCATGTCCTAGAACCAAAAATTCGAAGGCATGTGACATCCACCAATCCGCACTGGGCCCGCGTGGTGGATTATGGCCCACCCCCTCTCACAGAGAGGAGGCCTGTGTCCCAGCAGTGGGAACATTAATAGGCTGATGATGATGATGATGATGAATGTTTGTAAGTTTGAAGTAAAATTTTGATTTCAATTTTGTTTTTTGGTTAATTGAAAGTGACTGGTGTTTCAAAATCAAAATCCCGATAACACTAAGAGATACTATTTTTCTAGTCATTGGAACAGATATTTCTAGCAAAAAATACACTCTCCGATGCATATTCTCTAGTTAAGCACCTTAAATAATGCAAAGGAGAACCCGGTTTCTACAAAAACAGCTTTGACCGATAATATTTGTGTACCAATAAACTAAAAAGCTTCTGCACTAATTCGTAGAATATTATTAAAACACAAACAAATCATTTAAAACAAAACGATATAAAAAGCGCTTTTAAGGTATCAGATTAACTCGTACAAATAAGTGCTAAAATAATTTAAATTCTCAGAATTTGCCGTATGAAATACACAAAACCATTTTACAGTAAGATTTTATTCACTAAAATGTAGTATTTGCGCGCTTGTTGCATCAAGTATACCAGCATTTGTTGAGTTTCGTTATGAGAACATGGTATCATCCTTTAAGCGAGATTTTATTCGTGTAATACAGAACCCAGCAACGTGTTTGCAGAAATGCTATTTGCAACGAACTTGTACTATGTATGTCGTTAACAACATATTTTATTTGATATTTTGAAGTGGCTTATGTGATAACTCATGTTAAGTTTTAGGCCCTAAACACACGGTGAAACGCAACTGCAACGAAACTGCAACTTCTAGTCCGTTTCAAACCGGTTTCATCGGTTGCGTCATGTGTACTCACTCATAAGAGTATATGACAGATACTCAAATGAAACACTAAAGTAACTAGAAGTTGCAGTTTCGTTGCAGTTGCGTTTCACCGTGTGTTTAGGGCCTTAACCGTTGTTGCATTTACAGAGTTAAAAATTTTTTTTTTCAATATTCGGTCAGGATAGAACTAAATATACAATTGGATAACCAACAGACATATAGAGTTACTTTCGTGTTCACAATATTTATGAAAAATTATGAAAAGAAAAATTGTTAAAATTTTAACATTTAAAAATATTTGTTTTTAATTTGGCTACTACTTCGGAACTTCTGTATATTTATTTTTCTTGTAAATACAACTCTCACAAAATCCCCTTATATTGCTTACACCTACGGGAAACGTATTTTTAAAAGCGCTGAATTTTTCACACAAATGTTCTGCGAAGTATTACAGACTAAGTACTGGCTGCTTAGCACCCGCCGTAATTAAAAATAAATTATGAATGCGATGATTAAGCACGTTTAATGGCGAATGATAAAGTGCTTCGTGGTCAGAGGAACGTAAACGAACTACTTGTAAAGGAGGTTTGATGGTCACGAGATGTTCAAATATTTAATAATAAATTATATGATGATACGGTCGTGATAAGCGTATGATTACAATGCGAGTAAAGCAGAAATATTTTTCTTTTCTTTTTTCATACTTGAAACTCATCTGTAAATACGAAATTAGCTCTTATGACTGTTACCTTAATTAGCGGTAACTCAACAGTAGATAAATACATTATCAACGATACTTATAGCTTTTTTGTGCTAAGAAAAATTTAACTGCAGGTAGAACTTGAACCTTCGAACTCAATACACCAAACTCTTTACTAACTAAGCAACCGCAGTAGCCATGTCTTGCTATCTCGCACTTTTTACTATTTCCATAACATCTTACGCTGACACAAAAAACAGCTTTAGAATTTACGACGCAAAGCGTTAAGGCGTATAAAATTAAACACGATAATTATCAGAACTTAATGTTCCCGAGGCGAAAGCTAGGTTGAAAATAAACACGATATTGGCTTGCTTCTGGCGCATTCCTCACCTCACCGTCTTCGAAGCCTCGAACCATTGTAATACATTCGGTAGATTGTCAGAACGAGGTCAGTGGTCTGCCAGACCGTGCCCCACAGTTTGTGCCACGGAACTACCCGTCTTGCAACACAAATGCCTAACAGACCGCACGGGCGGAGACAGCTCGAAACACGAATATGTAACCGAAATTGTTTGCTAAGGAAATAGAGAAATGGAGATGCTGGTGTTTTTACATTTCTTGTTGTTTATTTTACAATGATATTACTGCAACCTGTTTGATTTAGTCATCATCATCCAGGCATCTTGCTTTTCAGTCAATTATCATCTTTCAACCAATACATTCACATTTTTTTTAATCCCTTGTTTGAGGTACAGAAATTATATTATATCCCACCTTAAAACTGTCTTTTTTTTTTTTTTTGCATTAAAGAATTTCTTCGAATCTATCTTATTAGTTATTTTTTTGTCCTAGAAACCGAAAAATATCATCAAATATTAGTAAAGAATAGCAACGTAAAAAACTTAATAAACAGAGGACAAAAAAATTCGCTCCTTTATTTTTTTTCTACGTAAGTAATAAAGAGATTTGTGAAAGTTAGTAATCAGAGAAACTATTACACAAACACGAAGAAGCGTTTCTGTCTTAATCGCTCACTTTAATTTATTGAACTGTTTTATTTTTATTTGTTTAAAGAGTACTCTAATGGACGCCAGCCCCGCCGACCTCTGGACGAATGTTCTCAGACAAAAACAAATGAAAAAAACCCTTTTGTTTTAACAGCCTAGGCCCGGAGACTGACAATTTTTTTCAGGGATCAAGGGTTGTTTTAAATTCTATATGCTTTACACGTAAATGTATTTAATTTGCATGTACAAAGTTCAAAGTGTTTTTTTCTCATATAAAAGTCATAAAGTAATCCAGGTCGTTGATAACACGTTTCTGAGAAAACGTAATAACTTCAGCAACGTTAGAGGCTATGTTGAGATAAATGTTATTACACTGGAGTCTCAGTCCTTGAGACATAATATTTCGTAACAGATAGATTTTTTAATTTAAAATAACCAATTGTAATAGATATCTATTTATCTATGAAAAAATAATGTAAGGCGTGTGATTTTGATTATTAATTTTGTTGTCCTACCTACTAATCTAGATTGTTATTTTACATGATTGAATAATTATGATTGCTGGCTACATGGGCTCTACTACCTAATGAATTAGACACAGTATTTGCACTAAATCAATCTGAAATCATCATTACAACCCAATAGCGGCGAGTTGCAAACGTTTCACATTAAAACCCGAGCAGTACAAACCTCACAAAATAGTTTAAACTCTCATCTATGTAAGCACACAGTAAGCAAAGTAAACAATAGAAATCTGTTTATGTGTGTAAACGTTCCTCGTGTTTACATATTAAATAACATTTTAGCAAATATCGCGCTCCATCTCCTGGCCTATAGTGTTGTGCCAAATATTTCGAGGCATCGTGTATGCGCATAATTTTACGTGTTTTTGTCTACAGCCACGTAATATGTTGCTGTAGAGACGTTTAGGGACATCACTATACTGATGTCTTCGTTAAGATATTCAATGTGTAAGGACCCTACAGTTTTCAAAAGAAGAGATACGGATGAGTTATATCGATGATATTAGATGAGTAGATATTTATACGAAAACAATGACGTTATGTCAATTTCCTGAGACTGTTTACGCTCAAACCAATAGAAAAAGCTTAAAATTATTGCCCATCTTAAACGAAGAGTAAGCTATCTCTTAAATACGAATTGTTTTGTTAAAATACTGCTTTCACGAAATCTCGTTTCTGAATACATTTTCTATTTGGTTCAGTCATCAAAATAAGAACATCCCTTGTTCGCAATGTTCGCGTCTCGCTGTATAATCTGTTTAGGGCTTACTTAACATTCCGCGCACTTTCTTACGGAGAACTGAAGGTTACGGCCTATTAAGTTGTTCGTGAATGATAGCCTCAGAACATGTCATTACTCAGCCACTATTGCCTACCACGACCTTATTCTAGTACGTGATTTCAGGCTTTTACGTACCTCCAGCAGGCGTAGCTCAGAGTTAACAGTTCGGAAATAAGCGGCAATCGTACCTAAGCATCGAAGTATCCTCTCACAACAAGAACACTTTAGTGAGAGCACACATCTGGCGTCCACTCTATATTTTCCTTTCATTCGAACGTATTGTATGAAAACATAATTTGGAATTTTGATTAAATCGAGCTTTACAAAAACACTAAGTGAAACAATGTGCGCATCTGTGTCTGTTGTTCAAAAACTCCGTATATTATTATTTTATGTTGGTACGTTCATCCTAGTACGGCGCGCTCCATATTCCATTTATTAAATTACTTTTACTTGGTATAAATTACTGAGTAAACAAGTATTATTTTTTTGCTTTGTCAATTTTGCGCGGTGTTCGCACACACGGATTTTACAGTTTCAATATTCCTAGCGTCCTTAATATACTCGTATATATATTTAAAACAAAAAATGAAAACATGTTTTTTGTTAGCGAGATGGAAAAACTTATTTGTGATAAAATATGCGGAGATTGTGAAGTGCGCTAAAATGTTACAGAACGCTGTCTACTCAGTGAAAGAGTACTTTATTTGTAGTGCTTTATTTTGTGGAATGTTGCTCTTGAATTTTTATTCGTTCGCTCAGACACACTATTTTAAAGCAGTGCTCAAAATTTTTGAATAGTGGTTTCCGCTTGGGAACTATGAAAGCCCCATCAAAATCCATTTGGTAGTTTTTGCGTCACGCAACAAATGGCGGACGATGCAAAAACATGGTGACTTTCGGTTCAAGCACGTACACCGAGTACTCTCCAAATGTATGACTTTGTAATGATATTTACTCACTAGTAATCATATTATCCCCTTTTTCATATTCTCAATCGAAATTTTTTATTTATCAACAACTGTGGTACGTGAGTAACGTATTATTTCTAGTTTACTACAACCTTACAAAATGATTTGATGTTTATGACCTAAACTAAAATCATTAGATTTTACTAACACTACAGAAATTGTACTAAAATGTTTCTTTTATTTACCACATTTGGCAAAGACTGACATCTTATTACAACATTGTATTGTATAAAGTGTAAACAGAATACTAGTATTGTAAGCACATGTTTCATAATAGTGGCGCGTGTTATTAGAGGGCCGTCAGAGGCTGACAGGCGGCCGGCAATATTGTCGCTGTAAGCTGCGTTACGATACATTATGTAATAGGATTTGTACTAAGCCCTACATTAGGATCGCTTACGTCATCGCTGACATTTTCATACACACATCTATTATACTCGTATTTACGAAAATAATCCGAGAAGTCTTATATTGGCATAGAAACCGTATTCATTTAGGAGGACCTATTGAAGCTATTTTCATACGACACCGGTCGTCCGTACCATCCAGTACTAAAGTGGAACTAACGTCGCATTGACATCTGTGAAATTCGCTGCAGGTTTTTGGAAGTAGAATCAACCATTAATGAGACCTGGGTGAATGAGACTCGTACTGACTAAAATCCTCCGTGTTCCGTCAATTGCAATTTACGTTCCAGGGTCTTGGTTTCTTGTTTGGACAGGGGTTGTGGGAAAATCGTCAACGATCTCAAGGTATTGTCAAACAGACAGGTGTGGCAAACGCGAAGCGAATGCTATCCGAAGTGTTTGTATTTGTTTAAATCCAGTCACATAGAAAAGCGAAAGCGATCGAATAGTCTATGTGACTGCCTTTAAAAAATTCCATACACTACAAACAAAAACGCTTCGGATCGCATTCGTTTTTCCCGTCTGTTTGACGATAGCTTCAAAGTTTATTTCTATTTCTGACGAACAAAAAAAGTATGTACGAGTTTGTCACAACTCAAACATAAACAGTTATGTTTAGAAATCATAAGAAAAGTCGTGTTTTTCTTTATTCATTTTCCCAAGACCTTAAAGTCTCATTGAAAATAAAAGTATAGGTACCTACTCTGCTTTCATTCATATCTTTTCAAATAAATCTGTTTCTTTAACTTGACGTCAATTCTGGAAATAAACAACATACACAGAGCACTCATTACCAGTGTAACCATTTCCTTTTATTCGTAAAGTACCAAGAAATTAATGTAACACGAAGTAACTCCCACGTTGGTGTTGTGAGCACTTAGCTCATAAAACCACGTGCGACTGTCGGGGGCTAATGTAGCCTGTGTTCACAACTGTGTGAGAACAGGTAGTTAGCTCGATCTACTTCATTAAGTTAGGCACGCTAGATATTCTTGTAAAGACGTAGGTAAGTCAAGACGGTTGATATTATGATGACAGGGCTTATTTGTAGTTCCACTTTGCTATGTAAGCATAAACATAGATAGTCAGCCTATGATATGTCCACTCCCGGGTAACAAGCCTTCGGTGCCGTATCTACCTCACGCTTCTAGTGCGGATTAGAACATCTTTCGAGTTTTAGTTCTTGGACATTGGACTGGATTCTAAACGTCTAGAGACAATATTGATACCAGTAATTACATATTCATAAGTGCAGTAATTACAGGCTAACTGCATGCACTAATTATTGCACTTATGAATAATTATGTAATTACTGGTATCAATATTGTATGTCTTGTGTAAACAATTGTTGGTACACTAATAAATAAATAAGAAATAAAGAACGCTTTTACATTGGAAGTGTACTCGAGTCTCATAATACTTTTTCTTTTTATTCGATGAATGAGTTTTAGATAAAACTTAATAGAATAAGTCATCAGAATGCCACACTCAAATAGTAGATAAGTGTAAATGAGTTAGGATTAGAATCTAAGATTTTTTAGTACACACTTAACGAGAAATGTGTTTAAAACGTAAAGTAAGAGAGTTCTTTCATTTTAATTAACAGCTCATGTTTGTTCACTTAGACCGCCATCGAAGTAAATATTTCACTTTGAGTAGAGAAGAGTATTTCCTCGAAAAATGTGTGTGAAACACGATGCTCATTGGTCCTCTGACCTGTGTGTTACTCTGTGGCGACGGCTGGACTTGCTCTATTGAATTAACCTGCCTTTGAAGCTAAAGGTTACATTTTCTAGATCGAATTGATAGTTGGAATGTTGGACCCATGAAGACCCTCTGATGTTCTCTCAAACGTTTCGATGGATTTAAATATTAAACCGTTGAGTAGTTAGGTTCAATTTTGTCGTAGCATATCGTTAATTTGTTTGAGGTGTAGACAAAAATAGATAAAGGTAATAAATTTCAGTCCAATTCATATTATTACCCTCTGAATTGATTCAGATACCACAAATCTTTTTACCTGAAATATCTGTAACATGAGTTAATTTATTGTTTCGCACATTGCATTGTGGAAGAAAAACATAAATTAATAACTGCACCTTATTAAAATTTTACACATACGGTGATAACTCTTTGTTCAAAAATAATTTAACATTCTCTACTAGCGAAAAATTTCCTTCAAAAACAGTTAAGATCATTAGCATGACCAACAGTGGACTGTTTTAACACATTTAGACATAAATTGGATCCCAGTTTATGTCTGTCTGTCTAACTGTAGAATAATTTCATCCAAATGGTGTTTGTTACAGGTTTTCGGTTCTCTGAAAATATTGTGGGGAATCAGGTATTGCCTGATTTTTTAATTTAGGCCTAAACGGGTTGGGTTTGCGGCTTAGCTCTCACAGATCGCTAAACAGGATTAAAAGCATGAGTCAGCTCCATATGTCCCAAACAAACAAGCAGGTGGCGATCGATGGCAGCGCCTAATATGGCCACTACTAATAGGATCTGGATACGTTGCGGAGTAACACGTGTCGCACACGCGAATTTAGCCGTATTCATCTAAACATAGCTGTATTCAGTAAGCGAAGCCGCTCGTTACACAACTCGTAAATTATCCCACGAGAAATTAAATCGGGATAAAAAACTGCCTTATTTATTCATCCATGTCATAGACTAAGCACGTACCACATACAAATCCTTTAGTACCTACCTAGTTTACGCGTGAAAGAGTATCAAACATACACACACTTTCGCATATTATTTTAATAATAATTATAACATTTTTAGTAATAATAGGTGTCAGTACCAGAGCCAAAACCTTTTTTTTTCAATAACTGAAATCTGCTTTAAATAACACATTATACGACATTGGTTGAACATCAGCAACACGTACGTGTTACGATACAGTGTACAAACAGGCTAAAGCTGGCTGAGTCACCACACTGCCGGCGACTAATGGCGCGGAACGCGGGCTATAAGCTACAATACAGCGCGCCGTGCTTTACTGGGACCTACTCCAACTAATACATCCTTTTGTGGGCATTGCTGTCACGACAAGAATTATTTCCTAACATAATTATGTCTATTTTACAAAATTGATATTCAATTTAGAAATAGAGTCAGAGTTTTGAATTATAATATGAGCATATAAGTCATTACCATACAATTTGTCGTCATATCTGATAAATTACGATCTCAAAATGACACAGATATGTGTCATTTTATATTTTTATATAGTTTATAAAATAAGACATTATATAAAATCTGTAAAAGGACGAACTCAGTCAGATATTATTATCAAATTAATTGTCATGAAGCAGGTCATTCACCCCGGGTTCTTTCAGCTTCTTATTATATTTTCCAGACTGCTTGACTTTCAAAGAACACTGTTCAATAAATAATTATAATGAATACTCTTTAATATCAGCTCAATTCAACTGCGAAACATCAATTTGTTAATTATTTTTCACCTTTTGAAGAAACTTAGGTACCTACCCTTTTCATTTATGTGTGAAATATTTGCTTCGCGTTCATTCATTCTGTCAAATTGTATATAAGGGTTAATTGAATGAAAATAATTGTTAAGAGCACACTTTAAATGAAATACTAAGTAATCTTAAAACGTTGCTTGCGAAAGTATTTTTCCTAAAAAACTGTTCAACATTATTTAATTTCAGGTCGCCTGTCGGCAAGAGTAAAGTTTTAATTCTACATTTTCCTTATTTTAAAACATTTGCCAACACTTAACTCCGGAACCTTTCCCAGATTAATTCCACCCAAAATATTTTCTATACACGTTCATTTTCGTGAAAAGGATCCGATGATTTCGACAGAACAATTTCCTCGGAACCCTCTTGAAGAGGAATTTTATAAATAGACTGATAACTGCACACACGGAGGCTGAGATGAACTCAAAGGTTCCGCCGTGCGCGGGACAGACCCTTTGATCTCGCTGACCCTCCCCTCAGCAGCTCACTTCAACGATATTATCTTGTTTTTTATCCCGACGACGATTTACGACGCAAATGAATACTAAAAAACCTTCGCGAAAAATTCTTCGTCTTTGAATATTTTTAACATTTTATCCGGTTACTGTGTCGTTAAAGAATATCTTGTACCGGAGTCTCGTGTTCCTCAATTCCTTTAAGAGTTTACTTTATAAGGAAAGTTTTATTTAAATATAATTTATTAGGATTTCGTGGGCAAGCTAAGTTAATTTTATATGAATTAATGTCCCATCGACGCCTGAAGTTGGAGTCAAAAATGCACGTCCACGACAGATTTTTATCCCATTTTTTAATTGAAATTGTTTTTCATGCAATTTCAAAATGTAAAAAATTACATGCCAAGGTAGATCAAGGAAAACGATATTAAATGTAATGTTATCAGCACTGACCACACAGTACCTATGACCAACCAAATAAACAATTAAAAACAACAGTCAAAAATTCTTGAACAAAACCCTTCGAAAAATATGAATTTCGACCTAATCTGTTTAGGTAACTAAAACTATATTCCACTAACGAATACTTCCCAATGTTCATCTTCAGATAACTTCAACCTACATTCAAATTGTATTCATATTGATCTCCCGGCTCCCTGCGGTCCCCACCAGCGAGTTGCAAAACGTTTACCGACCGAGCGTAGCTTCGCCAAATAATTTTCTAACCGAAAAAAGCTAATCTCGCCCGCATTTTCCTAACCTTTTGTTTTACCGATATTCATAGGTTGTTTACCGACGTCATGTACCGTAAAGTACGGAAACACAACCACTGTGTTCGTGCTATCGTCCGTTTCATTCGACGCAGACGGCATTTAGAAAATGTTTTAGGATTTTTACCTTTCTAAATTGGTATTTGAATTTGATTGAGTATTTAGTTTTAGATTTTACACACACAAAAATACCCTTAAAGGTACATACACACATGCTTTATACTAGCATGCTAAAGCACGAGAGCATGCTACTTTTAAGCAAATGCTACTTAGTAGCATGTGTATCGAAACCATTTGCTAATAATGAGCATGCTAAATGTAAACTATAAGCATGCTCTTTTAGGATGCTAGTTTAAAGCATGTGTATTTACTTTAGCTTTTCCACTGTTTAATTTTGGGGAATATGCTATTTCTTGAAATAAGACGAATACATTAGAAATGTTCTAGTTTAGAACAAGTAATTCAGAATATCTACGAAAATAGACAGGTACAAAATAACTAGACACAAACACTAATCTAAATAGATAGTTGTTTAGATAGTATTGACATGATTATCAGTCTAGGATCTCTCGAAGTTGTTAAGTCGAAATAACATTCGCTTTATAGGAATATCCAACTTGGAACATTTTGAGAATAAACTTAAAACAGTTGTACAATTTTGCTCATAAAAATATTCAAGTAGAAATGCGGTTTTGTTCTTCCGGGAATATATAAAGTCTTGGGAAAGTACAGTGATAAAATTAAAATGTATTTCAGTTGTATTTAAATCTAACGACGCCAGTTTTTTGACAAAAGTTTCATACATTAATCTTGTAATGAGGCAACATACCATTTGAGTCGTCATCAAAAATAATTTGTTAGAATTCTCAATTGTCTCAACTGATTATAAACAAAAGAATTCACGTTCCCGAGGAATCTCATACGAACGTATTTTTCCTTATTACTGTAATCCCCCGAAGATTTAATTTAGCTTTATCTAATCCTCGTGCAAAATATCGCGTTACTCGAACGGAAACCATTTTGTTTTCATCGTTCTTAATTAGTGTTGACGGAGATTCTGTTTCTTATTTTTGCAGAACGGCATTTTTATTATCTGTAATTATGTAGAAGAAGAAAAAATCATCATCACATTTTTGCTTTCTTCCTTTATTACTTGTGATTAGCACATGATGTTTTCTTTCCCCACTCTCCCAACAGTAATAAGAAAATACAGTTTCTAATAAATTGTTATAGAAAAAGAAGGCAGCTTATAGAAATCCAATGAAGTATAAAGAAGTGTAGGGGCCAGTGTTATCTCCAACACAGCAGAGCTTATTCGTGTCGCGGGAGGTGCTGACTGAACGGCGCAGGACCATAAATGTAGTGTACGAGCCATTGTATGACAATAAAAAGCTTCCTTTTTTGTATCGCTGCGTCCTCGCTTTTATTCCTTTGTTTCCAATTCCGCAGTTCCGAATAAAAAATGTTTCCTGCAACCCGAAATCTCTGTACCTCGCATACTTACCATATTCTCAATAAAAAATCACTGTGAACAGGTTTTACACGATTCATTCCATTCGATTGGCGTCGAATGAAGAACGAACGGTATCTAGCTCGCATCCATTCACTCTTGCGGAGGTTCCGCGGGACACTCCGCTGGCGGGTTGATCTGCTCCGATTGATATTGCTCTGTGTCAAGGAATATTTTCTGCCTCGTCCTTTTCATCGTTTATGATTGATATGTATCGCACATGATTTGTTGCGTAACGTAAATCAAAGATTTCTCGAGCGAAGGTTATTTTGACATGAAGCACGATGCTGGTTTTATTTTTGGTTCCCTATTTGTGCGATCACTGTTCTGTTCAGTTTTATTTCTCTTTCTAAGCAGTCACCGAGTAATTTATGAATTGATTAATGAGGCGTATAAACTTTGTTATTATCAAACAGGTATCCACCAATCTAGCTGTAGTCAGAATTTTGTAACAAACGAACACCAAACAATTAAAGTAGCTATAAAAATAGTGTTGTATTTAATTTTTCACACCGGTGTTCACAGGTATGCTTTGTAAAACTACAAAGTTAACTATTTCATAATATCACCTCGCTGTAGTCATTCTTTTATTAATACACTAAAACTCGCAAATCCTCGCACCCTTTCACTACAAACTTTGTAACATGCTCCCGTTTACTAGAATTTTATGGTAAACCTCTGCTCCAGTACGAATCTTCTTTTTTCCATCTCATTCAGAACGCGCAATAGAACGTGTTTTTTGAGATATTTCCATTCTGGATAGTGGGGTCTTTGTTTTATTTCCCGAATAGAATAAGTTATGGCCGGGGTTTAAGGGAATATTTTAGCGAGATTCTCAGCGAATATCGCAAGTTTCTTTATCTGTTACTCTTGCAGTTATTTTTGTTAAAAACTTTCAAGAGCTGAAGTATTTATTATAACGACTTGAAAGTTATCATTTCAGTTTTCTTATCTTGAAATATAAATTAGTTTAAAAGTAATTAATTTTGCTACAGCTTCTAATAAAACTTTCTTTAACCTTAATATATTGTAATGATTATGAAAAAAAAATACCAAATGATCTATTTTTAACAGAAATTATTTAAGTGGAGAAAATAATAACGTCTACAAAAACCGTATTTTTTATCACTCGTTCTCTCCAACATCGTCAGCAGAGGCGAATCTACAATATTATGTTTTTCACTTCTTTGATGAACAATAGCTATTATACCTTCATCTAATGATGACGTGTTCAAATTGTTCATGTTAATCAAAGTTTTGCATAGACTACCCCGATTTGGTGATATGCGTACCCCGTATCTTCACACAATAGCCCCTTTTCTTCACCACATAATTTAGATAACATATTTCTCTTATCTACCACCTACCTCCACTAGGTATTGAAGCAGTGGTGGCGACACAGAAGCAGTGCAGTAGCAGTGAGAGCAGCATCTTGGTTGTCATGGTAACGCAGGTCGAGCTCATGTCCGCCTCATCATCATCTCCGGTTCCCAGGCTGCACGTCAGCCGCTCACTTCACTTTCACCTTCATCGCGACTTGTTGCAGTTACATCACTGACGCGAAATTATGTCTGCAACAAAAAGAAACTATAGTTTTAAATCTCAGTAAACGAAACATAAGTCAAGACAAAATGGATCAAGCGCCGCTCGTCGTTGACGTCGTAAAATCATAACATGAGTTTCAATCAATGCTGAAGGAGAAAAGACTATCAGACTCGTTCTAACTAAAATCCACCGTGTTTCTTCAATAGCTCTTTGCGAGAAAGCCTGTATTCAGCAATAGATGGAACAATGCTGCCAATAATAATTATGATGAATCGTGACTTGCTCTAAAGGAAGAAACACAAACCTTTTTCAACTTTCATTGTTTGGTCAAAATGTCTACCTATAATTAAGAAGGACCTCAAACCAGCCTCCTTTACATATTTTGTGAAATATTACATTCACTAAATCAACCCATAAAAAGGCAATGTTTGAAATTGTAGTACCTTGTAGAACATTGTGCGAAGTAATATAAATCATACCACGAAACAACATTAAACCTTGAAACAATAGCAATTCCGTCGACTGCTCTGTTACAATCTCCCACTAATTCTATTTAACAAAGAGTATTAGTTGCAGAGCTGCAACTAACAATAACGGCCAAGTCATTACATCATTAGTTAGTAGCCAAGCTTTAGTTTGGCGTGCCAGCGGTCAAAGCGGTCAATGCGGTGACCGCAGACCGTCTCGACAAACTCGATGCTAACCAGAGATAATTGACGATAGCATACGCGGCATTCCTTTGATGTTACACGTGGTAGGTACTCGGTTATGCTTGATGCGTGTTTGTCCAGCCGATATTGGGATTAAGACATCTGATCAATGTTTGGTTTGACTACAATTTAGACGGTAGATGGTTTGACTAATGATTCTGTTTTTACATGAATTTATGACCTTTGTTTTAACTTTATCTATCACTTCAGAAAGAGTTTTCCCCATAACTTCTATTTCTTTATAAGACTGTCATATTTTTGCAGCTTTAGCTTTAACTAGTCGTTATGAGCTATACGTCTTAAAATCTTTTCAACGAATTCGCTGAGTGTTTGGCATTGCACTAGATGTGGTCGTATGTAAATCAAAATTATTTATATTGCAGATAAAATAACTCGCGGTATTTACTATTCATGCACCTATAAAAGTATACTCGACCGCTCGGTAAAGCAATTATTTATTAACATGCAAAGGTCGGACAAGTTTTATGAAATTCATCTCTATTCAGTTTCCCGGGGGCGTGAACACTTCGCAATGTTATCGCGAGTCTCCTGGTAGAGGGAGCTTATCCCCGAAGAGCAAACTAAAATAAACCTCGATTGGCCTCACTCGCTCTATAGAACCTCTAACTTTCTACCTTCCTTTTTGTTCGGCTTGCGACATTGCACTGCAAGCACCTATCAATACGAGATAAAATTTTATATCAGCCTAGACTTGAAAAGAATTGGAAAAATCTACGTTTTCTAGAACTAGGACATGTGAAGTGTGAAAAATAAATGCTGCAGAGTTCGTGCAGAGTTATATAATTAAATGAGCACTGATTTGGCACTGGATAAACCCATGCCAAAAGTTTTTAGAAGATAAGTTCAGAAACACGAGTAGTGTGTAGTATGTAGTTGGCTACCGACACTCCTGCTGGGGTTCAACGACCGAACTAAATAAATATAACGTTACAAGACATCTTTTAGGAGATATTGTATAATGTTTTCATTTACTGTCGCTATGACTGATTTTTTAGTAAATGTACGAATATTTTCAATTTGTTAACATGGCGTCACTTATTTACCATCTTCAGTTTAATTATCTTCATTACTAAAGAAAATTAATTAGCCTACGAATATTATGTAGTACTTAATTATTACAGAACTCAACTCCAACCAACTAAAATCTTAGACATTTTATTCATTATGATCAAAGATGAAAACATAAACTAACATTAGGTTACACAAGATGTGTGGGTTTAAGTACTGTGAGCTATAAATAGTATATAATTGTAATAGAACTAATATGGGATCTCACGCACTAACAGTTACAGCTGGCTTAACAGTTTGATATCATTCCAGGACTTGCCAATTATTTACTAGAATAATAGAGAGTCTGAACAATGGTGGGAATTGTTCCTCTCGTGTGATACCTCCAATTCAGAGCAACAAAGTATAGAGATCAATTAATTAGCACGTCTAATAGATTATGTGGGCTGGCTTTAAGATAGATGGCTTCGAATTTTTTGTCAACTTTGGGAATTTTACGCAATAGCAGCTTAAAAGTACCCGTGATCCATTACGTAAAAAAATTAAGAGTAATGATACTACATTAAAAAAATCATCACAATATAACAAAGTGTTTACAATGTGTAGATACTTGTAATGTTTATCCTAAAAAAATATCTAATACCGGAATAATTCTCTAATTTCCCAGGTAAAATCTTTAATGCGCTCATAAACTGTTAAACCTTAGTAAATTTACGTCACACAAAGGAATATCAAGAACACAAAGACGATCGTAAAATAATGAAACGTCCATTCGTACATTCGCAACAGAACATTACCTGCCCATAACATTATCGGCGCCATAAAGATCCTCGTTGTACCAAATACGTATAGCAAATGCTCGCAATTTACTTTATTGCAGTGTACGTATCACGGCCAGGGTTCTGTGACCTGTCAGCGCGGAGAGCTTTACCCGTTTCTTTTCCAAGTAATCCGGGTTCAAGGAGGCGGGGAAGGTCAATATAATTTGGTTGTAGATATAGGTTTCGTGAGCTCGTTCCGCGACAATTTTTTTCAAGCCAAATTCGGTGCACGAGATCTCTATTTGTCAAACAAGTCTCGGGGGACGCGTTGTGCCGCCAGTGTCGCCATCGTGCCATGTAAACGAGGACTGTGCGATGCTCTGGCGTTTCCATAAATTTTGGCTATGTTACGCGTAATAACGTTATATCGTCCACTTAATTTTCTGAGCTGGTTTTAAGTTGAATTTTAGCACTCCTTCAAATACTTCTTGGCTTAACCCTCTCTCACATAGTGTTCGTGGAGTTAAATTGCGCTTTTGGATAAAAAGCTTCCATATATTTTATCCCAAGATTTCATACGAGCCCTGTCGGTTCGTTGCATCCGTCGGTGCCAGAGAAGAAAGATAAGCAATATTACATTGAATCAAATAATAAGTCTGAACATCATGAAACTTTGTATCTCACTGCTTTTCTTTCAAAATGAATTTTAATTCCAACGTCAAAATACACGCAGCGTTTTGCAAAAATAATATTTCTCGCAAAACTTAGATGTACGAGTGCTCCCTCGCGGAATTTAAAAACACTGACATTTCTTCTAGGAAGTTCAGTAAGAACAAAATACACAGTTTCATCTTTAAAACAATTTGTTTCCGGCAGAGAGCGGACGTTTTTTATTCGCCGCTCGCTCCTCTAATTAGTAAATGAATGTTTTAGTGGAAAGAGTTTGAACCAGGCTTCTTACGTTAACTTTCATTACTACAAGTGTATTTTAAAGTTGTGACCTTCATCTGAGTGGATTACTTGCTACTTGAAACTTTTTAGGGTTATATTACTTTGAACTTCGGCTGAACGCTCAAATTCGTGGACGCATTATTTTAGAAATTTCTTAAATGTTGTGCTTTACACAAAAAGTGTACAAATAAAGTTTATTTTTTACGGGTTATTACAGAAAACTATTTATATAACTTGGCTAAAAATGAGTTAGTACAATTCAGTGCAAAGTATTACTCATAATCTTTTTTTAGTACCCAAATTCCTGGTGCTAAACTTTATTTCAACCTTAGTATATACTTAACCGCCCTGGAACGCAAAGGGCAACTGAAGGTTATTTTTGGTAAAAGTCTTATTAATTTAATGATTGTTATACCCCTACAAAGCCATAGTATATGAAGTTGGAAAAGTAACTATTAGATGGAAATTAATTATGGTATTCCTTCTTTATCTCTCAGCGTAATTCTATATTAATATCCGCTCCGACTAAGTCGATTATCGAGAGGATACACGTCTTAAAAGCTTTTATGAGCTCAGTGGAGTTCCGTTGACTTAGTATGAGGGCATTAATATGTCAAACTTCAAAGCCGGCAGCGCCGCACTCCTTTGTCGCAGCGAATAATTAACATAGTTTACGATCAATTTTGAATTCATCCATAACGCACACACTCCGAATCGTTTCCAACTGAACACTGTGTCTATTTCCCTCGAAGAACCTCTATAAGATAATGGAAAACTAACTTTGTTAAGACATTCCTCGTATATTGTACGTAACTATTTCGTACTTATACGTAGCTCATGAATCTCACTTGTCTTGTGTTTTGTCAAAACTTACCCTATATTATTTAATGAAAAAGATTCTCACAAGAAGAAAATTTTTAATGAACTCCACCTTCGTAATACGAACTTAAATTTTTGATGATATTTATGTGGTCTACCCTCTAAAAACTAGCGTTCTCTTAAAACTAGATTAAATTATTTTATGATCGAGAAATTAGTTATGTTCATTAACCTTAATGTTATTATAATTATCGAGAATTTCATAGTATCAAATCTTTTGAATTCAAATCTATCAATCAATCACCAAATGGCTGGAATGGCAATCGAAATAATACAGCAATCAGCTGACACTGAAGTGAACACAGCATGGCGCCTGAAACTAATACCATAATTGTATAGCAGCTACATTGATGACCGGCGGGAGGATTGTGCGATGACCTCCTCAATCCCTGCCTAATCTCTATCCAGATTACAATCCAACCGGCCTATTTGTACATTAAGTGGGCCTCCCCCATTAGTTTGAAGAGGTTCGTGATTAAATCGATCCGTGAGTGAGTTTGGCACTAATCTGATGATAAATTTATTTTCCTCAGTAACTTGTTGCAAACATGTATAAATTGTTCAAGTGTTATGTTTGGAGATATCATTTGCTGGAATAATTTTCATGTGATAAAACTTAATGGACGTAAATAACAGCAATTTTCATGGTACTAAAAATGTTTACCGATATAATATTGCCCTGTTTTCATTCGAAGAACTTATTCGTCTACAAACTTTCAATTAATAAAAGGTATTTTATATCCAACTAACTCATTGTAATATTGTATCAAACAATAGCACTAATGAAACGGATATAAAGCTAGACATTATTCCGCTAAATTAAAAGGACTTCTCTGACGTAAGCATTAAAAACAGGTCCGCATGTTTTCCAGCTGTGCTGCAGCCACGAGCCCAATGTGGCAAGTCAAATCACATTGCGAAGCTTAATATCCCAACATGGTTGCGCTGAGTCGGACGCGTGCCAAAGCCAGATTATTGTTAGTCGCCAGTAGGTCTTTGCACCAATCGCCACTTGGCAACAGCCTCATGCACACCACTGTTCTTTATTTTCATCTGTCAACACCAATTTATAAAGCTAGTTAGGTACTGCATTAATAAAAACACATTCAGCGGTATTCGTTACCTAAAACACGTATTTTATCAATACTTAGATACGTTGAAGATGTAATAAACTAACCTAATAGCCTCTCTTCCTAAGCCTAAAAGTTGTAAAACCATCCAAAGAAACACAAAAACATTAGTGCTACATTTTATTATTATAAAGTAATTAAAAGCCACACCAAACGTGTGAATAAAACCATTAAACCAACAAGAACACTTCACTTTAGCGGTGTCCTAGCGTTCATTAAAGGGTGGAGTACCTCAAGGCAGCGTAATGGGGCCGCTACTTCTCCCCCTTGTTATCTCATACGATGCCTCCTTTGTGCGACCGTATTGTATACACTGTTACTTGTATCTGTCCTGTTAGTTCCGAGCGGCTCAGCTCCACCTGCAGCGATCGTTAGGGCCACACGGTTACCGCATTGTTTGTATTGTACAATTAGTTTAACTGAACTGTTTTGAGTTTGTAAGTTCAGTGGTCCTCGTCTGTTTCAGTTACAGATTCCGTTTTGGTAATATTTGCTGATTGCTTGAAATGTTCAAAAGGTTTCAAGTTTGTTATTGGTACGAAATATTTTGTTTTTTTGTAACTAAAACATGACAATCATAATTCAGTTAATCATGAAAACTACAATTATTAACCAAGTACTCGTGAAACTGTTTAGAAATTAAGCAATAAAATTTTAATCATTTTTTGTTTCAACATCCATCTCAACCGGTCATATAGGGTAGCGCAGCATTAATCCGGTCACAATATACGCAGAAAACACGGAATCAATCTCACCGCTATCGGAAATTTCATCAACATTTCATACATTTAACATCTGTTTCCATTTCATTGACCAGTGCAAAGAGCATTATTTCCAACCGACACAGGCGGGCATTAACACTGTACTGTAGATAAAATAAATAATTTCCAAGGCGCGATAGAAAAGATGATGTCAATAATTTATTATTTTCGTTTCCTTTTAAAACGATGCCATTAGCGTTCCGTTGAGTGCTCCCCTCTCTCCTCTCCTGCTCGAATATTTCGCTTCTAAAGGGAATTTTCTAGAACAACCTCACCGTTACCGTGAGGATGTCTAAATTTTATCTTGCATTAAGTAAATCGGGCTTTTTGCGAGTGGTGCTTATCAAATTTCTCTGTCTGCCCGCAAATGGCGAAGATAAATGTATGTTTGATCGGATATCAAATTTTCGCTTCCAAGTCTTGAAGTCTTTCTTTTGTCGCTGGCGTGAGTAATGATGATGAGTGTAGCAATTTTCTCACCGTTTTTTTTACATTTTCAAGCCACATTGGTAAAACATCTCCAACGAGTTATAAAATTTTTGCGACAACACGGTGGAACGATTTTAAGAATCACCAAGAAACGCTTTACGATTGACTTCTTGGACCGCGTTCAAAGCCCGTTTTAAATAAAACTGTATTACTTGCAGAACTCTTTGACTGTAAAAAGGTTAAAGGAAAGGTTTATAAGTGAGAAATTTGTCCAAGCCACTCAAAAGGCCTATATCTGTCGTAACTGCATTATCCGATGGAAGCTCAGCCACTGAAAGAGAATCCAAAGTGGCTCTAATGAGAGCAACACAAAGGCTATCAAGTAGTACAGTGAAAAGGTCGCGGTGACGTAACCGCTCTGTAGTGCTTCTTATAAAACGTCGATTACCGTTCAAGCGTTCCCATTGTACTAAACCCTAAAATGGCCCGAGGCTGTCGGTAGTGCGTGGGACCATTATCGCTGGCTCTTTTTGTCCCCTCGTCCCTTTTTTGCTCACGGTCCCGTGTAAGACAGATACGGAATGGGTAATAATTGGAGTTAAAACCTTTTTTGTTGGTGTCGTTTTGGATTTTAATGCGATTTCAGTCCTTTTAACTCGTTCGTTTGATTTAATTTCGCAAGTCATTAGCTTGTATCAATTGTTGTATGCTATACGGACAATTACATTCCTACGCGATTCGTTCAGTGATATTCGTTAAACGGTATTCCTTTTCAAATTATGGAATAAATTATTATCGCTTTGGGCTTAAAACGAAATGAATGCTTCTATTATAACGATGATTTTATGTGTCTATTCACTTAAATTACATAATAATTTTATCTCGAAGCTCATTCACTAGTCGTAAAGTTCGTGATTTTTCCAAATTGAATTTTCATCGATGCTGTTACGAGCGCTCGTAGCTTCATTTTGTACAAAATGGAATTTGTTTGATGAAGTTAGGAGAAAAAATATCGCAAGGCAATCTAAACGAAAACAGAATTAGAAAATAAAACGTGATTTGGATCGCAAAAATTTTATAAAGCAGGTAATTCACCGCATTTTTATAGCGGGAGGGAAGATTCAAGTCAACTGCACAGATATCAGGGCATGTTATATCTATAAAACGATCAACAAAACGAATATTTGGAATGTGGACTGAGGCTTATCTGTTCCGTTTGTAAATGAAGTAAGGTCCGTTGTAAAATAGGATAAAGGAGCTTTAACAAAATTTTGCTGAAACCATTTTCTTTTACGTTTTTATGGGCCTGTGTTTTGTAAAGAAATGTGTGTTAATAGTAGTATAGGTGTAGGGTACACCTCATTACTGCGAGCCTTGGCGCCGCGGGATGAAGGTGAAATTAATTTACGACTTAATACAACGGTGCTTTGTGCGACCGTGGTGGAAGTGTGAGACGCACGGCGACACGGTGGCGGTGCAGCGAGCACACTCAGCACAGCGATACAAAAACAGGTCTAGCCCAGACAGGCAGGTCAAGTTAATTAATCAAGAGAGCTGTCTCGACTCTCACCCTACGATGCTCATTCATAAAATATTTTTCTTGCTAATAAAATACTAAGTGCGTTTACAATTTGTTAGATTTGATTTAGCGATTTTAGAGTAGGTGTCTCGCGTTGGAAGATATTTTTTGTTGCAATCATTAAACAAATTTATTTAAGGCATTATTAAAACAGAATTGAAGAAAGCAATCTTTAGGATCTGTGTTCAGAGTTATGAAGGAAACTCTCGGTATAATGATCTTTTCTTCTCTCTCATTATATTTTTGAATATCTTAAACATTATCTAACATAATAGTGCGATACTAATCTTAAACCCCATCGCTTACCACTTGTACCATCATATCTTTCATCTCGGATAAACAAGTCAGTGAGTCTCGGCGTTTTCTTAAGGCCCCCTGTTAAATAAACTTTAGAGCCTTTTCAACGTTTGGGTGGTGATTTTGAATTTAATTTTTCGGCTTAACGCTACCCATCAAAGGAGAAGTAATGGCTCATTTTGTATTACGAGTTTTTGACACAATGTACTTAAATCCATTGCGAGACAGTATTCGAGTTTTGAAAAGACAATTGTCGTATTTGTATTACAAGTTTTCGCCATTTTATTTGGTATTTTCATTGAGAAGGAGTAATGATATTGTGCGTCAATGTCCTACATTACCTGACCACCCTTATAAAGAAAACAATTAAACAGTGTGCTTTGCTTTTCGCTACTAAAAACTACTAAAAATAGCACTGAAGCTTTTTGTAAAATAGGTAGTACGACCTACACTAAGGCTACTACTGCCGCATTGCTGTGTTTCAGTTCGAAGGGTATTCCAACTGCCGATGTAATTACAGGCACATGAAACATTTCAACTTTGTCCCTAGGGTGAACAACGCAGTACGATGCATCGCAGAGGCAGCCTGTACTATCGATAACTAGCAATGATTACTGACAATTCTCGTGGTCCAAATTCAAAACTGTCAAAAACGGATTGTATTTAATGAAAAAAATGATTTAGCGGTTTGCGCCAGCGGTTGTTTGAGTTCTATACGAAAGAATTTGTTTCAAGTCAAGTCTAGTCAAATCATTTATTCCAATTAGGCCATCAAAGAGGCCCTTTTGAACGTCGATTTTTAAATTTAAAGGTTTAGGAAGGGATGGGATTGATTCTACACCCATTCGCTAAGGTAGGTTGTATGGAGAAGAATGGGCAAGAAACTCCATACTTACTCTTTTACTCCATACTTACTCTTCATTGGTTTTATGGAAATTATACTGTATTTATCCTGAAAGTTCAGTGTTTTCAATAAAAAAAACTATCTATGGTTATCTTTATCAACAGATAACATTAACAGCTACAGAAATATTCGTCCCCAGTTCAGTAATTCCTTGCGGCATCCCTGGCAGGAGAGCACAGGGTAGTGCCAGCGGGCGCCGCAGGGCGCGGTGGCGCTGCGGTCGTTGGCTGTACTTATGTAAACGTTACCAAGTGTACATTGCAGCGCTGGATGATAGTATTTAGTGGCATTGTAGGAGCAGATTAAATGTGTGCAGCTATTTGTTGTTTATTCAAGTGTTCGTAATATTTTTCAAGTGTGTTGTGAAGTAATTAAGGCTTACTTTATTTGATAAACCTATCTACATAATAAATCCTTAAAGTAACCGTGCATGATTTTAATAATATAGCCTGAATTGACGAAAGCTGTAAGGTGGCGACGTGCCATAAAGAACTATGTTAGCAATGTTAACACTTATTGTAAAGTCCCGTCAAAATTATATCGGACCCAAATCCAATCTCCGGATTTCTATTAATGAATTCGTAATGAAAAAAAAACAAAAAAATTCTTTGCTCTTTCCTAGGAGTCGAATTCAAGTCGACTGTAATTGCAAAACCAACATGGCTTTGTAATCCCTTCTATATCATTCTAAAATTCTTATTACGAAATAGTTCGTTAAACATCAGTATTAAGTTATTCTATACAAATTACAAATAGAACGATTTAATCCGTCTTCATAGTACGTTTCATTCTAAAAGCTCAATCTCCTTCACAAAGCAGGTATTTTGTTAGATCACGCAGTTCGCAAGCCCCGGCAAGCGATAGTTAGCGACGTGATATTACTGAAGCCCTATCAGATGTGGAGCTCCACGTAACTACTCGTACACGTGATTGTAACCCTACCTGCGCTACATATGGCCTACTCAGATAAAGCATCTTACGACTGAAGTTATGCCGGTTACGTGAACACGATAGTTCGCGCGATTGAGACGCAGCCTCTCAAGTTCTGAGACGCGGTGTTGCGGTGAGAGCCCCTACAATCTGCTGTGCTAACTCGGTCGGTATTTATCTGGCCCCGCTTGCGTCATACGACATGCGCCTCTTTTGTTTAAGTAAGTGTCGTGGTTCTGCAATTCGTGGTAATGTTATGACTCTGAGACATGATATTATGACGCACAGCGCGCGATCCTAGTGTTTTATATTTCAGTGATTAAATTAATCTGCAATATTCACAACATCTTCATAAGCTCGTCAGTGAGCGAGGTCGTAAATAGTTCCGATGCGCTTTACAGGCTGTCATAAAATATATCTTATTCAGGGGAGCAGTGGTGGCCCAGAGGTCTCGGCCCCGACTTACAATTTGCTGGTCGTTGGTTTGAACCCAGCATTACATTATGTCATTTATTTCATCACTATTACTGCTCTCAAAATGGTAAAGGATATTAAGGATAACATTTTGAAGAAAACGGCATGTCTTAGGACCAGACATTCGAAGACATTGTGACATAAATACCGTGTGCCCCAGCAGTGGGACCATTATACGCTGATGATGATGATATCAGTTTCCATCACAGGAACCTAATCCCCATAACGTCATAGTAATGTTTTGCACACCTTTACGAAATAACTCATTATTTTCGTCGACACACATTATACGCGGAGGTGTCTGCTCACAGCGCATAAACAATATGTTTGCTCACGGGCGCGTCGTAACTTAGCAGCAGCCACGTGGACGGAATAGCGGCGCACTCACACTGCACGCCGCACGCCGTGACAAGCATACGCCGGCAGGTATACGGGGATATGTATTTGAAAGTATCATAACATGACATACCAATGATGATAAAAACTGAGAGTCAACATGTTCAGAGTCATAGCTCTTGCAACCAGTATCAGTATATACCTAGTTGAAAGAACATGGCATACTGCTGAAAAACGATGTCTTCTACTTGTTTAAGTAAAGTGTAGAGCTTTCATGGAATCAAAAGAGTTACCTACTTTGTTTTTGAAAATATATAAAAAAGTACTTATGCCTTCTTAGTTCTTAGTTTAAAAAGCTTCATCGTTGTTAATTCTTACGTAAACAAAGATTAATAGTTGTACAAAGTGTATTAAGATTAAAAAACTTGAGCCTAAAAAACCCAAGACTAAATAAAATCTTAATTTACGCCGTCTACAATTTCTTTACTTAGTTTTTATGTGAACTCATAAATATTACGTCTGTAATTCATCACGGCGTAGCTTTGTAAGGGCGTCTCTCCTAATATTTATTACGAGCGCTCGTATATTTTTCTAATTCAACACAAAGGTGACACTACAATCCCGGATAAGAATAGCGTTTGTGGAAGCGCCTTAATTCGGATGCTTTCATATAAAGGTGTGATTTAGTGACGGGGAGCACTATTTATCACCTCAACTCGAGCGCCGCTCGCCGCTCGCCGGATACCCGCCAACTCCGAGCGGTCCAACTTCAGACTTGACTTACTGTCCTAATTAAAATGCATGCTACACTGTTCCGTATAAATTATCATATGATTATTAACTTTTTGTTTTAATGACAGAGAACTCTTTATAGGGTCGTAACTTTACGGGATTCTAATGGGGTTTGTTTTATGTCACCCCTGAGTCCCGGGATGACCGGACTTTATTTCTGTACTATAGCGAAAATAAGTAATAATCGCTGTCCTTTCGCAAGAGTAGACATAAATCTGTAGCAAAAATAACTACTACTACGAATAATTTTGTGTGACCTACACAAAATTATTCTCTGGCGAATTTGTGAACGACGCCTTGAGGACTGGGCAGTATTTTTGGTCCAACTCTTACCATTTTATAACAATTTTATTCTAAACTTGAGCTAGAGTCTCTTTTACAAAATAAATTGGATTGAAGGGCGTTAGAAGAATTCTCAGTCGCTTGTAATTTGTCGATTCTTCTTTGAGATGCCGTTGAGCGTGCGATAAGGAACAAATCGTAACGATCAGCAAAGGCTCACCTACAATTAAATAAAATAAAAACAATGCGCAGTCCGTGTCCCGCGCCCCGGAGCCCGTGCGGGTGAACATTTCTCGTTAAATCGTCACGGTTCATAATCCCGGGTTAACGGGATTGATTGGCAATCTCTTTAAACGCGTGCACAGCTATTGTAGGCAACAAATTGTTCCGCTCTTCGCGCAACAATAATTGCTTTATTTCGCACAGATGTAAAACAACATTTATAATAATAAATTCATTTTTATAAACGTTTATATTCAATTTCTTTTGAATTATGTGAGTCATGGACTGAATAGACTTTCTTTATTTGGTACTTTTACTTGTGGTTTAAATTACATTTAAAAAGAAATAGTTTTTGCAACGTTGCCTATTCATCGGTAAGAAGTAAAATTAAGACTTCAAAAATAGTCCAGTATTAATAGTAAACAACGATTGTTTTACAGGATATATTGTTTCCCCGCTACCCCCATACACTTGCACCACACTTTGCGCGTTTTAGCGGCGTCAAATTACGGATGATTGATGCGCCGCGCGCCGGACGCTGCCAAACAGGCGCGGGGGCGGCCGCGTCGGCCACGTCGGCAATGGCGCTCTATGTAGACGTGTAATCACGCACTCTTACTGACTCTGTGATTTGTAGTGCTCACCTATTAATAGAGAATGTAAGAGCAAGTTAACATAAAGAGTTATTTTCGGGAAATTAATATTTTCTCTTAGTAACTTTGCGCAAAGCTTTGGCATAATATTTGTCAAACAGACAAATTTCCTGTAACGACCCAAAAGCGAGTGTTGTATATTATGCCAATACATAGCAACGTGTACATAAAGCAGGCGATCACTTGGCGGCGTTTAATTCCGTCGTACAAACAGTCGCGGCGCGAGTTTATTTGCCGGCGCGCGATATTGCGCCGACGGGCGCGTTTTATCGCGCGATCCCACACAATTTGTCTTCGGGATTCATTCTCCTAGATATTGGACCGCGGTTTATCGCATCGCCGAATTTACGTGCGTTCGCCTGTTTATACCAACACCCTCTATATTTATCCGTTTTTATCCCCGCATCGATATTCTAATGGAATGTTTTTTTGTTTATTGATTGTAGTAAACGTTTTACTTACGCGTAGATACTTTCAGGTACACGTTATAAAAAAAAAATATAAACAGCAAGAGGATTTTTATGGGTTTATTTCACTTTGTTCACCAAGGTGATAACACCTAGGTGAAAAAAGTGGAATAAACCTTTTTATGATGTCCGCATAAAATATCTGCTCTGGTAAGTCACAAAGCGCAATATTTTAGCTGAATGCCTGAAGTGATTGCGCGTTGCTTAAGATATTACCAAAACAAGATAAAGGTTTGCGGAATAATTTAGCCGGTACATGAATTTTATTTATGTGTACCATTCAAGAGGCAAAACATAAGATATGACAGTGTGCCCTATTCCGTATTGTTGCAAGTTTATTCGTACATAAAAGTGTTGTTATTTGCTGAAATACTAGGCGTAGAAAAATGGGTATGAAAGTTCATTGTGTGGATATAGCGGTCGTTTGGTAGGTACGGGACCCGCGCGGCCCGCCATGGAATAGGATTAGATATGTACCGAGCGGCCATTTGTATAAGTTGTTCACAAAGTGGAATACTGTGTTACTGTGAACGCTTCAGTGAATTATTTTTACTGTATATTAATGTCTTGAACGATATAATCGTATTAATTTGTGAGGCAATTTATATTGTTTTATGAAAAAAGTGAATGTATTAATAGTTTGATATCAATTAGTGCACTAAGGAAATAAGAAGTAGTCATTTGTGATGATAGATGCACCCCAAAAAAACGAATTTTTATTTTAATATTGAACATAATAAAAAAAAATCTATTACCTATAATAACATCATTCACTCATTTGATATTTATACTGAAGATTTATCATAAAATAGTACTAAGAACACATTTTACGATTACTGTCATCATCATCTGCCTGTTTTTCCCAACTAATATAGTTGGGAAAAACAGGCAGATGATGATGATGGGGCCGGCTTCCATTCGAACCAGATGCAGCTGAATATCAGTATTTTACATGGAGCTACTGGGTCTGGGTATCAGACCTCCACAACCCAGTAACTGGGAAATACGATACCTTATGATAAGACTGGTTGTCAGACTCATGAGCTTCTGACTAACACTAACGACTGTCAAAAATCTACAAATGACAGCCGGGACCAACGTATTTATGCGCTTTCCGAGGCACGGAGCAAACTCACTATGACAGATGGTCACCCATCCATTGACCAACCTTGACAAGCGCGGCTTAACCCGGAAGATCGGTCTGTGCGGTTGTTATTATTTAGCCACGAGCTCCTGCATTTTACGATTACTGCGACTAACTATTACAAATCAGTCCATGGAAGGAATGGAAGGAATCTTGACACGTTGCGCTGTGTGCTGAAGTTGGATACGCTCACAACATGGCGGGCAACTCCTAATGCCTACGTAATTACTCATGCCTTCTTAAATACTCGGCGTATTGTGTAACATCGGCATTCGGCTCATTAGGAGCTGCTAATTACGTAACTCACACGTCGCAAGTTGCGCGACGCCTTCATCATCTCATTATAAGTTGAGTAAGCTGGCACAATACGCTAGTCGCTAGCTCGTGCCACGTTTACGTAATTATTATAATTTGGTTCAAAGCTTTTTTTAAAACATTTGTCTTAATTTTGTTTTTCTTTGTTCTCGAGCCCTGAAACTCTAGGTTGACAAGGTATCACACTGAAAATACAAGTTGTACGGTACATTCCCGCAGTCTTTCAATGTAAGTTTCTAGTATAAATTATAAATTATAATCCATAAACTCATCAATGTATTTTCATAAGTTGTATACTCTCGACGAGTGATTATAGTCCAAAAAATATTTCCCGGTTTTTGAAAGGATTTTCTCGCGTTGATTTAAAGGCATCGTAAGGAATCCCGGCGGAGTGGTTATCGTGTGAGTGTCTGTGCGCGACGTTAAGTGCGCACCTGTCACCGCCTGTTGAAGGAGAGCCAGCGAGGAGCTGCCGAGAGTAGGTCAAGCGATCTACTTACCAACAGTTCAAGTGATTAATGTAATCTAATCTCGCTTTTATTTCTGAGGTCTTAAAATCGAGTTTTCAGTCAAACCTTTCAACTTGCGATGAGACTGACACGGGCGTGGATCACTCGTTTCTTTCGCTTGCAATGCTATCATTAATTCGTTTTCTGTTTCTACTACACGTATGTCGCAATTCTAGACAAACGAGTTAGAAACTAAAAGATATTGAGAAAGCTCTTTTCAGAAGTAACACTGATAGAGAGAAGTGATTTCTATTACCAAAGCAAACCAGATAGTGGTTCAATATTTATTTATATAATTATTTTTTTTTTCTTGTATTTTGCTAAATTATCATAGGCATGTATACAATTGCTAGCAATATTTATAAATAAGATTTTTATAAATAACTTAATAATTGTATTTAATTAAATATCAGACACTGAATGGTAGGACATAAGTCAATGTAATAATATTACCTAACTAAATAAAATGGCGCCAATAACCAAAGCTTGCAGATTATGCTCGGGCGACAAAACCTTACATAGTCCTAAATAGTGGCCCATTGATTCGGACCCGGCAGACCTTAATAAACACTCCCCCGCTCCCTTCTAATTAAGCGCCTGATTGTAATTGAAAGGGTCCATTCTCTGATATTTGAACAACAATTCTTGAAAGGGATTAAGACGAGCTTTGCGTGTACTGTGTAGGTCTTTTTGTAGGCCGTGTATTGTGAGGCCGACAAGTTACGGCCGAGGGACCCTGCGCCGCCCACATTGTGCCACATCTGATCTGATGCCGAACATCTCTCAATACGTCACCGTCAGCCAGAACCCGTTTTTATAAATTACGTGATTCCCTCCGATACGTTTTTACGAATTTTTTTGTTGACTTGATCCTCAGCGGTATTTCGGGATTGATTTGCGTAACAAATGCGAACGGAAACAATGTATAAAGAAAAGGAACACATTACATGCCGACATCAAATTATATTACTTGCAATGAGAGAGCTACGAGCGAACGGTAAAATGCTAAATTGGAAGACACGATGTAAAACGATTCCAGTGTTGAGCTGGGTAAATACACACATACACACATATGTACGGAGAAGAATACTGCGTGCTATATTGTTGAATATTGACGTTATGTGCCAATACTGTGAATATCCAGAGCAGAATATTGATTGCTCCTTGTAACCTTACACCCCCTGTCGAGAGAAATATTTTCTCTCACCAAAGGGGGTGCAAGATTATTCAAAACAAAATTACTTTTGTTTAGTAACTGTTTGAATAGAGAACTTAAAATATCTAGCTAGGTTACTGTCCTTTTCATCAACCTAACTGACGTCTATATGACTTGTCAGTACTTTTTATTTAGTGTGTAGAATATAACAGAATTCGTACTTTATTGTACATCAAAACTTACGATACCGTTAATTCTAGGGTACAATGGCGGGCGGTCTTATCGCTAATAATAACTGTAGATGCAGATGCACTTCCCTGAAAGTACGAGTAATCCTAGCGCAGATGTCCATCAGGGAGTTCTAAATAACTAGCTGTAAGTCTGAATTTGAGCCCGGCGGTAAGACTTGTACCTGGAATAACGTCAGGCTAAAACATAACTAGACGGATGTGGTTTTACCACAGGTAATGGTTTTACTGCATATTCCTGTAGGCGAATTTCAGACAGTAATTTAATGTGAAAACAATGGTTAATACTGCAAAATATCCTACGATTGTCTGAAACGTGGTTAGTCCAATTAAATATTGTATTTAGTAATCAAGCCAAGATCCCGTTGACACTCATCACCGTCAATTAATCACACAAACCAAGGCATAACTCCGACTGATAGCAAGTCACATTAAGTTCAGCTCTCGAACTTCCGTTCATGAAAGGGAACAGGCACAAAGATTTGTAAGTAGAATTAATTTGGTAAGATAACGCCATCGTCGGGTGACGGAGGGTGACGGCAGGGTGACGCGTGGGTGACGGCAGGGTGACGGGAGGGGATGATTTATGTCGGGTTGAGTCGAAAGTTGGCGCGTTATGTCAACCGGTGTATGCAAGTGTCGCCGGTTTAATTTGACAAACGTGGAGTTGTTAAACTATGTTTAGTTTTACAGGATGTAGTTAAAGTTTGTTTGTGGTAGAATAATGGTTTCATGATGATTTATTATCCATAACCTTATTCATTATGGTACCTTAGTACAATAGATCTTTATTTGCTTTTAAAAATTTGTTTTGATGGCAGAAATCGTCGACGTGGCTGTCTTTCCAGTGTAAGTCTCTGAGATGAGATCATGCAAACAGACGAAGGGAGATAGTGTAATCATATGGGTTCTTTGTAGATTACGGATTCCTAATAAATACAAATATTGTTCAGCACATAATAAGTTATTCTTAAGTTTCCCTTGACTTCACCTGACAGTTTTCGCAGCCACTTTATACTGTGAAGAAAACTAACACAGGACAATAAAATTCTCTCAAATTAATATTTCACCTACAAGCGGACAAACAATTTCTCAGACGAATTATTTGATTATATCCTCCTGCTTCACGCAAGCATATTAACAGCGGAGGAGGGGGACAGAGAGGGGGGGGGGGATAAAACAAAGGTGTTGAGCTACAGGTGCGTAAGTACATTACACAAACATACTACAGAAGTCTTAAACTTCTAACCACCAGGAACGGCTTTCAT
>JAQSVV010000706.1:0-23640 GCA_036375495.1 Agrotis segetum | reverse complement strand
AATGCGACGTCATTATTCACTCGTTTCCTTGTTCAGGTACCTGATACATTCATACATTAAAGGACCTTGCGTCATTTTGGGCCATCGCTCAACAGCGATGAAACCTATGCCAAATGAAAGCTTTGAGGATGTTAAGCATTTATTATTATGGCAGCTAAGTCGAATTCGAGCGCCAACAAGGTGATTTCAAGCATCGAAAAAAAATTCCATTACCTAACCTAACCTGTGGCAATATTCTCCAAGGGATTTGAAACAGGTGTCATTCGAAGCGTGAGGTAGACACGATATACTTTTTCTATGGCGACATTCTTCAAATCTGTAAGGTTCACCTGGAATATCTGAAAATGTCATCCTAACCTAACCTGTGGCAATATTCTCCAAAGGATTTGAAACAGGTGTCATTTGAAGCGTGTGGTAGACACGATATACTTTTACTATGGCGACATTCTTCAGATGTGTAAGGTTTACCTGGAATATCTGAAAATGTCATCCTAACCTAACCTGTGGCAATATTCTCCAAAGGATTTGAAACAGGTGTCATTTGAAGCGTGTGGTAGACACGATATACTTTTACTATGGCGACATTCTTCAGATGTGTAAGGTTTACCTGGAATATCTGAAAATGTCGACCTAACCTAACCTGTGGCAATATTCTCCAAGGGATTTGAAACATGTATCATTCGAAGCGTGAGGTAGACACGATATACTTTTTCTATGGCGACATTCTTCAAATCTGTAAGGTTCACCTGGAATATCTGAAAATGTCATCCTAACCTAACCTGTGGCAATATTCTCCAAAGGATTTGAAACAGGTGTCATTTGAAGCGTGTGGTAGACACGATATACTTTTACTATGGCGACATTCTTCAGATGTGTAAGGTTTACCTGGAATATCTGAAAATGTCGACCTAACCTAACCTGTGGCAATATTCTCCAAGGGATTTGAAACATGTATCATTCGAAGCGCGTGGTAGACACGATATACTTTTACTATGGCGACATTCTTCAGATGTGTAAGGTTTACCTGGAATATCTGAAAATGTCAACCTAACCTAACCTGTGGCAATATTCTCTAAGGGATTTGAAACAGGTGTTATTCGAAGCGTGTAGTAGACACGATATACTTTCACTAAGGCGACATTCTTCAAATGTCTAAGGTTTACCTGGAATATCTGAAAATGTCTACCTGACCTAACCTGTGGCAATATTCTCCAAGGGATTTGAAACAGGTGTCATTCGAAGCGTGTGGTAGACACGATATACTTTTACTAAGGCGACATTCTTCAAATGTCTAAGGTTTACCTGGAATATCTGAAAATGTCAACCTAACCTAACCTGTGGCAATATTCTCCAAGGGATTTGAAACAGGTGTCGTACATAAAAGTTATGCGTATTGTTGCAATGGTCAATCAACAAGTTCTAATAGTAGCTACCCAGGATGTCCTTGGAAAAATCTTGCACTTATACGTCATGTAAGTTTATGTTTAAGCAGTTCTATCTCTGCTCTTCTCAATCTGACATTTCACCTCAGAATACTTTGGTTTTGATTTTAAATTCACTTCGCGACTTTGACTTCTATGTTATTGAATTTTAAACCAGTGTATATAGTATCATTTAAAATATTTTGTTTTATTGTATATACCTATTCCGAAACGTAACGTCCCAGAATAAAACTACGGAAAGGTAAAGGAAGCTAACTAACAGCTAGGGGTAGATACAGACGACGCCTTGTTTCAACTGCCATAAACAGTCCAGAGTCTGTAGCCAAACGGCAAGCGACAATCATTAACGTTCAGCAGTTGCTATCCCATCACATAAAGTTGAAAATCTAGTAAATACTAGTAGAAAAACGAAAACGATTATTACTATATCTTTGATAGATTTTCAACTTTATGCAATGGGGTATAAAGTAATAGATTATTCCCATCGAAATAGACTCAAGACGACGGCGCGTCTTGTATCAACTGTTTCAAGTACGTTTCTGTCCAACAAAAAGGGGGGAGTTCTGAACCCAGGTCGAGACCCGCAGTTGAACGGGTTAACGGTTGTCCTCTAACTCAGGTGAAGAATGTCGCCATAGTAAAAGTATATCGTGTCTACCACACGCTTCGAATGACACCTGTTTCAAATCTGTTGGAGAATTTTGCCACAGGTTAGGTTAGGTTGACATTTTCAGATATTCCAGGTGAACCTTACATATTTGAAGAATGTCGCCTTAGTAAAAGTATATCGTGTCTACCACACGCTTCGAATGACACCTGTTTCAAATCCCTTGGAGAATATTGCCACAGGTTAGGTTAGGTTGACATTTTCAGATATTCCAGGTAAACCATAGACATTTGAAGAATGTCGCCATAGTAAAAGTATATCGTGTCTACCACACGCTTCGAATGACACCTGTTTCAAATCTGTTGGAGAATATTGCCACAGGTTAGGTTAGGTTGACATTTTCAGATATTCCAGGTGAACCTTACATATTTGAAGAATGTCGCCTTAGTAAAAGTATATCGTGTCTACCACACGCTTCGAATGACACCTGTTTCAAATCCCTTGGAGAATATTGCCACAGGTTAGGTTAGGTTGACATTTTCAGATATTCCAGGTAAACCATAGACATTTGAAGAATGTCACTGTTTACGCCAATATGTTGTTGTCTCTTTCTGGCAAAAGGGATCGGCTATTGGTTAAACAGAAGACGCGTCCTTCAATCGATACAAGGACAGTATAACCGTTTTTTCTCATTGCGCGTGAGCTCTCCAACATTCAGTATACTACTTAGCGCCAACCGCACCTCACCGCTCGCTATAATAAAAATTAGATCGGCTCCGGTATTTCACGCTCGGTCGCCAGAAACCAGCTCCAGGCTACACTCCAAGACCAGCGCAGAGAAGACCAAAGGTTAGTGCCAATCCTATTAGCCTTTCCGGGACTCAACAGGCGATCCACCCGCATCCCATAAAAAATTTAAAATCATTTCCACTTAAACGCTTCACCATATTTAATGGTCACTTCGGACCGGATAGAACCAGAATCCTATATAATCCTATAATCCTATAATTTCTTATAATCCTATAATTTCATATAATCCTATTATATTCATTAATATAGAATAATACCTACCTATCTATTAGTACATTCCAGAACAGTCGTTACGACTTACCCACTAATTATCTAATAGCGAGATAGTTGAATATTATATAAAATTTACTTGTTCAGTGCTATATTCAAAGTACCTACATACTTACTTACGACAAAATGTCGGCGCAAATTAAAATAAAAATGGTCATTGCTAAGAAACAAGCTACCTTTGCAAAATTAAATGAATATTTTGAATCCTCTAAAAAACTTATAACGTCTTCGAAAATTAATACAAGAAGCGTAGGGGAATTCTTAGCAGAGACATCAAACATAGGGAAGTTATATGAGGATTTCGTAAAGTTGTGTGACGAACATAATGAGTGGTTATTGAAGGCTGACCCCGACTGTGAAATCAGTTTCAGTGACTGGAGCTCATTTGAAACACTTTATTCGCAAGTTAAATATAAACGAGATGAATTAATTCATTCGCAAAGTGCGCAAGTTGTAAATGTACCCACATCTGCCAATTATTCGTGCAGGCTCCCGCCTTTGGAACTTTTAAGCTTTGCGGGTCAGCCTGAATCTTGGCCGTTGTTCTATCAATGTTTTAAGACGAACGTGCACGATAATAAAACCTTGACCGACGGCCAGCGAGTACAATATCTGGTAGGAAAATTAAGTGGAGTCGCACTTAATGTGTTCGCGGGAATATTGCCCAATGAGGACAATTATTCCACTATTTGGGACTCATTAGTAACAAAATATCAAGACAAGAGGTTACTTGGGTCAACATATATAAATAATATAATGGATATAAAACCGGCGTCGGGTTCATCAACATCACAATTAAATAATTTCATTGAACGAGTAAATTCCTCCTGGTCTGCACTTAAGCAGCTGGATATAAAAGACTTATCCGATTTTATTTTTACGCATATCGTTTTAAAAAAGCTAGATCCGCAGTTGGTTCAAAGTTTCGAGTTATCGATTAAAGATAACGATCTACCCACGAGTGAACAGTTAGTGAAATACCTACGTCATCATATAAAAATTATGGAGAGGTCGGCAGTGATCCATCAGACTGCTGCCACCAATAATAATAAGGCTGTGGATGCGAAATCAAAACCTCGCCCGAATAACAATAAAAACTTTCATAGTTTTGCTATTACCGAGAATAGTCATAACGGTGAAAGCGCTTGTTTATTTTGCAATAAGCCGCAGCATAGCCACCTTTACGAATGCATAGAATTTAAAAAACTTGCAGTGAAGGAACGCTTTAATTTCGTGAAGGATAAGAGACTTTGCATCAATTGTTTTAGTAACAAACATGCCACTTCTAGTTGTGGTTCGTCAAATACGTGTAAGCAGTGTCATAAAAAACACCATTCATTGCTACATTTTGAACGGAATCCACCGTTAACGCAAGCTGAGTCGGGGGCTCCCGCTGTATGTATGCATGCGCGTATTGACACGCCGCCGCCGGCGCCCACTGCGCGCAGGTGTTCGTTATCTAAGGAATGTGGTCGTTCTGAGAATTCAATTACGCTAATGACCTGTGACGAATCCAAACATTGTAATTTATTAAATAAGTTAATTGTGTTACCAACGGCACAGGTATATGTTCCGGTGAATGGAAACCGCTTGTTAATGAGATGTTTAATAGACAGTGGTTCTCAGAATAACATCATTAGCCTCGCTTGTTGTAAGAAATTGAAATTAAATATTCATCCGCTAGTTAATTCATCTTTGAAATCAGTGGGGTCAATCTCAGCCCCAATTAAAGGTTATGTATCTCTCACAATTCAATCGCGAGTGAGTGATGCGCATTATAAACTGAACATGTTGGTTATTGACCATATTACTGAGTCATTACCGACGCGCGGAATCCAAGCATCGTTTATGGATCAGTTTAAGGACTTACCACTGGCAGACGACTGTTGGAACGTGTCTGGAGATATAGAAGCGATTCTAGGTGCTCAACTATTCGCGTTCATTCTGTTAGGGGGTAAGGTTATTCCGCGTCCACTCGCGCCGTCAGCTGATTTAATGGACACCGCTAATTGCATACCTCATGCTATAGAAACCACGCTTGGCTATATTGTCATGGGTGAGATACCTGCTGTCAACCAAGGCAGTATAGCCTGGTCCTTCGGCCCGCTAGTAGATAATTTAAACCATTCAATCTTAAAATTCTGGGAAATAGAAGAGGTGCCTACTGCGAAAATAATAAGTCCAGAAAATCAGGTTTGCGAGGAACTTTATAAATCAACCGTTACTAGAAACTCAGGCGGTAGGTACATTGTGTCCTTGCCATTCAAGGGTGAACCTAAGTCGTTAGGTAACTCATTCATTCACGCTCAGCGTAGATTGTCTGCGTTAGAGCGTAAATTTCATTCGCTTCCCGCTTTACGTCAAGCTTACAATGACGTCATCGCTGATTATATAGATAAGGGTTACTTATCGGAAATCCCTTATTCTTTTCCCGCTATTCATGATGGTTATTTCATACCTCATCACGCTGTCGTCCGGCCTGAAAAGTCGACGACAAAAACCCGCATAGTTTTGGACGCAAGTGCTAAAACTGACAGCGGCAAGTCGCTCAATGACTTGTTGCACACTGGGCCTAATTTGCAGGCCGATTTATTTTCGCTTTTACTCAACTTTAGATATTTTGAAGTTGCAATAACCGCTGATATACGTCAAATGTATCTTAGAATTTTACTTTCCGTAGATGATCGCAAATATCAAAAGATATTATACCGCTTCAACGATACTGAGCGTATTCGTATTTTTCAATTTAATTCCGTAGCTTTCGGATTGCGACCGAGCCCATTCTTGGCAATGCGTACTGTCCGCCAGTTAGCTGAGGACTATCAAGAACGTTTTCCTCTCGCCGCAGAGGTTGCTTCTAACGAACTGTATATGGATGATTTAACCACCTCTGTGTCCACTGTAGAAGATGGAACTCGTCTGGCGGACGAACTGCTCGCGTTGTTCAAGAAGGGCGGATTTGACCTCGTCAAGTGGGCGAGTAACTCTAAAGAGCTTCTTGCGCATTTGCCTGAGTCATACCGCGCGGCGATTGAGTTCACAGATGATGACGAAACATTAAAGGTCTTGGGTTTGAAATGGATACCTACTTCTGATGTGTTCTCGTTCGCCGCATCCGCTGCGACTATGGGTAATACCAAGCGCGCCATACTGTCTACGGTTGCTCGCTTATTTGACGTGTTGGGATTCGTCGCACCTGTTGTCCTTTATGCAAAGCTTCTAATACAGGACCTTTGGCTCGCTAAGGTGGGATGGGATGAGGAGCCCCCAGCAGTCATTACTGAACGCTTCGTTAGGTTCAAAACTGAATTACCGTTATTATCTAGTTTACAAATACCGCGCCATCTGGGTGTCGCGGCCGGTTGCGTGGTCAATTTGCTCGCCTTTGGCGACGCTAGTATGAAGGCTTACGGCTGCGTCATTTACCTACATATAACACACCCTAATAGGGATATATCCGTACATTTAGTATGCGCTAAGTCTAAAGTGGCTCCACTGAAGACGATCTCTCTGGCGAGGCTAGAATTGTGTGCCTCACTAATGCTCGCTAAACTTGTAAAACAAGTTCATACTCTTTTCCATAAGCGATATCCTATTAAAGAGATATTCGCTTTCAGTGATTCCACTGTCGCTCTATCATGGATTCACTCTTCCCCGCATCGCTGGCAGACATTCGTTGCCAACCGCGTGACTGAAATACAGTCAAATTTATCTCCAGACCGCTTTTTTCATATTAATGGAATAGAAAACCCTAGTGACTGTTTATCAAGAGGCTTACTACCGTCTGAAATCATCCATCACCCGCTGTGGTGGCAAGGTCCACCATGGACTAGTCATCCAATCACTGAGTGGCCAATAGTGGCATTCGACCCGTCGAATGTCGACGGGTCTATACCTGAAGCAAAGGGTTCCGTAACTTTAACAGTAGTCTCCCATCAATCTCCTTCAATACTTCTGGAGCTCTCTTATCGAGTCTCATCTTGGAAAAAGCTACTACGCATCATAGTGTATGTTCTGCGATTTGTTCGCAAGTTACCTCGAGCTTCTTCAATTGAGGTCTCGGACCTTGAAGTCGCTGAGTTTGCGATTATTCGCGAGTTACAGAACAAATACTTTGCCTCTGAATTAAACAACATTAAAAAGGGTAACTTGCCCTCACCTTCATTGAGAAAACTTAGTCCGTTCATAGATAAAAACGGTTTGCTTCGAGTTGGTGGTCGACTGACAAACGCTCAGATACCATTTGCAAATCGGCATCCATTGCTGCTTCCACGTCGAGATCACCTGGTGGACCTGTTGATAGATGACTGTCATCGATTCAATTGCCATACAGGTTCCCACCTTCTCATGTCATTGTTAAGGCAACGCTATTGGATTATTTCCGCTCGAAATATTATTCGACAACGCATACGTCAATGTAATTTTTGTTTCAAGGTTGCTCCCTCTCATCCCACGCCTATGATGTCAAGTTTACCTCCAGCGCGTGTACAAGAAGCCAAGGCCTTTACTCACACAGGGGTAGATTACGCTGGGCCGATAGCTATCACTATGACACGCAAGCGGGGCGTTAGAAGTCAAAAGGCTTATATCTGCATTTTTGTGTGTCTGACTACCAAAGCCATACACATTGAAATTGCATCGGACTTGAGTTCGGAGACGTTCTTGGACGCTTTAAAGCGTTTTCTGTCGCGACGAGGGCCAATATCTGTCCTATATTCCGATAACGGAACAAATTTCATTGGGGCAAAGCGTCAACTAGACGAGTTATACACGTTTCTAGCTTCTAAAGATACGTCTACTGCATTCAAAACGGAACTAAACAACCGTAAAATTACATGGCGGAATATTCCCGCGCGCGCCCCCCACTGGGGAGGAATTTGGGAAAGCAATATAAAGTGCATAAAAACTCATTTATATCGTTGCATCGGGCAACAATTACTGTGCTACGAAGAGTTATTAACAGTGTTGACTCAAATAGAGTGTATTCTAAATTCGCGTCCATTGTGTTTGCTGTCTGATCAGCCGCACACCATTTTAACTCCCGCTCACTTCCTCAACACTACCCCTCTGCAGTCGTTGCCAGCTTGCGAGGTGGACGCATCCGTGGGCCTTCATAGTAGAAAAAAATTATTAGATAGCTTGGTCCAAAGTTACTGGAAAAGGTGGCACTTAGATTATCTGCACACTCTCCAGTTAAGACAAAAATGGAATACTCCTGAGGTAACCATTCAGCCAGGTACACTTGTTCTCGTTCACCAAGATGACGCGCCACCACTTCGCTGGCCTACGGGTATCATTGAGCAGGTATATCCTGGCAGGGACGGAGTCGCGCGTGTTGCGTTGGTACGCACGACAAATGGAACTTTCAAACGTCCTGTCGTTAAACTGTGCCCACTTCCGTCCCAATAACTTAACATAATTATAACTTAATTTAACATAGCTTATATTATCTTTGTTCGTCTTAATTCATTGATAGCACAGTTACAATCGCTCTGCATGCTCGTATCCTTATATGTACATATATATATATTCAACTTGTGAGCTATCACATTGCTAATATTCCCCATAAATACTTCCTTGTATCCATCCTGCTCCTGTTATCGCATCCTATTTTTTGTTTTTTTTGTTTTTCGTAAATCCTAAGGATTTCCAAAGGGGGGAGGATGTTTACGCCAATATGTTGTTGTCTCTTTCTGGCAAAAGGGATCGGCTATTGGTTAAACAGAAGACGCGTCCTTCAATCGATACAAGGACAGTATAACCGTTTTTTCTCATTGCGCGTGAGCTCTCCAACATTCAGTATACTACTTAGCGCCAACCGCACCTCACCGCTCGCTATAATAAAAATTAGATGGCCCCGGTATTTCACGCTCGGTCGCCAGAAACCAGCTCCAGGCTACACTCCAAGACCAGCGCAGAGAAGACCAAAGGTTAGTGCCAATCCTATTAGCCTTTCCGGGACTCAACAGGCGATCCACCCGCATCCCATAAAAAATTTAAAATCATTTCCACTTAAACGCTTCACAACTGGATAAGTTTAGTAACTGTATGTGCTTTGTTCAAGCAAAAATCACAATTACCATAATTATTTCATACATTTTTAGTGAAATTTAAATCACTAATAAAGCAAAAATACCGGTTACTTTGACATAAATTGTGTCAAAGATACACTTGTTTTCGAATTGTTTCGGTTGACTTTAGTTTCACCAACAATACGGTTGGTATTCCTTGTGAACATTTTGTTTAATTTTTTTATTTTTATTAGGACGCTATAAATAAGGTCAAAGGTGTACACACGGCTATACAACAAGCTATGCAAAACTAGTAATATACTTACTGCTGAGCTGACCGTTCAGTGTGGGGAAGGATAATTTAAGTGAATCCAAGATAAACTAGTTTTGTAGAGCTTGATGTGTAGCTCTGTGTTTACATAATGAGTTGACAATTTTTGGATGTATAACAATAAAAAAATATTGTGTAAAATAAAAACATTATTTTTTTGATTTTACCATCCGAATTTGGAAAGCACCACAATACATGTAAGTAAGTGTATAAAAACGTGGTCGGAGATAACGAACGCAGTCAGTCCTTTGTTCCACACAGTCCTCCTGACAGTTTATACGATGTCCAAAATTCGCAATCAAGTAATCAGATTTGCCATTAAACGGAGCTTTTCCACCTCGTCATGGATGAAAGAATAATTGGATTCAGCTTGCAAGCGCAAATTACTAGCAAGTTTAATCGGATTATTTTATAAACAGTCCAGCCCCGGCTATATAATGGCTAACTTGATAGTCACTGACCAGCGGTTGTCAACTGAACTTGGATGGTATGATAAGTACCTGTTATGAGGCTAAGTTGAGGAGTGGAGTGCCTCAAGAGCGTTAGAATAGTTGATTTTAGGAAACATTTTACATTTATCAGTTTCATTTCAAATAGAAAAGTCAATACGAAATTTAATTTTTGACAGCTAGGCATTTGATGATCACCACACAGACACCGAGATAAGCAATAGCCCCGCTGGTCTATCAACACTCAACAGTGACTGATCTGCACCAAATTGCTTAATAATTGCTACAGGGTTGCCTGTACATTAACAGTCAGTTGTGATTTGCAAACGTTTCAGTCAGTGGTATGTAATTAGGTTATTATGTAAACGATTTTATTAAAAAAAATATGTCAAAGCAAAGAGTATCGTAGGAATTAAGCAGTCGCAGGATTTTTTTTTTTTTTTTACCCTTGTCTAGATGTCAAAAACCAACTAAATGATCTGGCTCATTAATTTTCCTTCACTTGTATCGAAATGTACTATTTGGACATTCAACAAAGTATCATTTCTATGTAATGAGTCTGGGCCGACTTACTGCAGTCGGGTGCCGCCCTCCGCAGGGCTATTGATTTTGGGGACCTGCATGTCTTATAGCTACAAATTGGTGTATGGCTATGCTGCGTCAATTAGTACATTGGTAGGGTTCCTAGACTGTTGTCGTTTCTTTTTTGTTTTTATTAGCTCTACCTTTAGCGGTATCAACCATCTTACTTAGATGACTTTTCAGAAAATAAAATACTTGGAAGAAATCTGAACTTAATGGTGTCTTTAACAAAATTCAACTACCTTAGATACTTCGGAACTCGAACCGCAATATCTGGTTACCATTTTAGAGTAGGAAGACACCCAAATCAATTTACTTGGAAAAATCTAGATAGATAGAGACATGGTGGAAGGCTAGCGTGGGGTCCACCTAGCCTAGCCTCACGTATATTGTGCCGGGAGGGGGCCTGGATCGATGGCTGGGTGTGCAGTGCGCATGTGCCAGCCCGCACCCATAAACACGTGTCAATGTTTATTTACGTTCTGTTTACGTATTAACTAGTAAACTTATACAATCATCGGGTAGGTTAACGCTTTCTTACATTTTTCTCTGTAGGTTTTGACTTTGTAAATTGAATTCTTTCATTTTTGTTGTCATTGTTACTGTTTTCTTAGCGATACGGATGGTATGGATAGTCTGCGCTGTTGTGATTTCATCAAAACAAAGAGTGCAATAAGAACCTCTTTTTGAGTGTTTTTCCTTACTATGATGTCGTAGTCTTTCAACCTTTAGTTCTGGTTACATTATCATCATCGTGTCCACCGTAGGATGTCCAATACTAAACTTTGACCTCACCTATACATTTTAAATAGGACCTATACAGATATTTTTTTTCTTTAAAATTATAATGCAATGTAGGTGTGGAACAGGTATAGGAAATGAACAAGGTATCAAAAATAAAATACATTCTTGTTTTCCTTAAACCGTAAACCGGTAAAGATTTTAGGTATGTATTATTTTAAGCATATTTTCCTTGAACACTCGTTCTGGTTTTTCAAGTTGAATTTTACCGACTTTTGGCGAACACAACATGTTGAAAAATATATGTATTTGATAGAGCTGTGTTTAAAATCACAAGGTGTATGTTTATACGCCTAAAAGCTTAACCTAACCTTGATGTATTTTCAATATTTAGTAGTAGTTGACAGCAAAAGCTGATGATAGAAAATAAAGAGGAAAGAAACAAGTAAGAAACCACAGTATGGATTGCCCACATCTTTGGCATTCTGACTGCGGTTGATATAAAAACGGCAAAGCAAACACAAAAGCAAGCAGGTTGATTAAAGCTAGGTTGTCGGCCGGCCTTGCCGCCTGCGTTGAGAAACATCGCCTGCTTAATGCAAAACTGACATGAAAGGTGAACAACAAAGATTGTTTAGCGCTCATAATTATTAATTTACAAGATGAGGATCTAAAGCTTCGAAACCATGGTTTAGTTGGATCATTTTGTCTGGTTTCATGTCTACCCACATTTAGAGTACTATGATTCAACAACCTCAACGAAAATATTGTGTTACATCATCCCGTAACGCCAACGGTTGAGGGCAGGGGTAGTATCGATTGGTGACGTCACAAGCCGTCGCCCCACCCTGGCTTTGTGTACAGTTAAAACGAATTAGTTTGGCTCAGCTATTGATTAATACATTGCCTATTAAGTATTCTGTGACATTGCTAATTAAAACAAAGTAAGAAGCAGAATTGGTGTTACAGGATAGTATAACCTGCTCCATGAGACAGTGAATGTATAAATAAATTCATAGTGGAAGATACTTAATACCATTGTTGGAGCTGCTGAAGACTGTACAACTGTATTTGCATTGTATAGATTCAATCTTCCTTGTATTATATAGTTTCATGGCCGACATTGTGTGAGTACTATGTGCTTCGGAGCTGTCATTCACTGAGTACCTATGTCTCTTGTTGACTTGAATGACCCTGGCGGCTGAGATTGTGTCATGCTCACTTAAATGTCTCGCTGATGGTGGCGCGTGTGTCGGATCATTTAGCTCCCTCGAAAATGGTTGAGCTGAATGGTGCTGATGCATGTGTCATGTTCGTGAACGGGCGCTGTCAGTTGAGACTGGTCATCTCTTAGCTGCCACGGTTTATTTTAATAATATTGATCATTTTGTTTTTGAATTGTCTTTGTTTCAATTGTTACTCTGGACACTTTTAATCAAAAACTTGCTACATCGTTCTCACATAGTGTACCACCTCAAATGAATGATGTAACAAAGGTTCTGTAATTATTCTGGCGATCTAAAAAGAGTGTCCATGGAGTTTCTTGCACGTTCTTCTCCATAGAGATCTACTTCTTGGAACGTGCATCTACGGTACTTTCACAGTTTTTATGTCCTGTGACTGGGACTGTAGCACCATAACTTTTGTAGTGTTTAATAATATTCCTTTGATTGTCTATGACAATTCAAAAGTGCCTGTAACTGGCCAACTTGAAATAAATGTTTTGATTTTGATTTTAACAGATTTTCCAGAATTATCAGAAAGAGATTCATGAAATCCGAAGGGTTTAAAAAGAGTTTATTAAAAAAAAGTGCATGACTATGAGGAGCATGGAAGAAAAAGTAGTGCTGTGCCGACTCCAAGTTATATAATATACTAGCACTACGCCCGCGACTTCGTCCGCGTGATTTTCGAACTTTGCCTTTGTGAATTTGAAAGTCCCGGCCACCCTCTATATGGGATACTGTTGAAAAAACTAAATCAATATTCAACAAAAATTCTATCAACCCGCAATATTCCGTCTTAGATAACACCTAGTTCCTAAAAATTTAAGACTCCTAACTATCAACCCCAACACAAACTTTAAAGTGTCGAATTTCGTATCATCCTCTCTTAGGCCTTTGTCAAACAGACAGGCGATAGCGAACCGAACCGAATCATCTAAATATATAAAACTCAAAGGTGACTGACTGACATAGTGATCTATCAACGCACAGCCCAAACCACTGGATGGATCGGGCTGAAAATTGGAATGCAGGTAGATGTTATGTCGTAGGCATCCGCTAAGAAAGGATTTTGATCAATTCTACCCCCAAGTGGATAAAATAGGGGATGAAAGTTTGTATGAAACTTTGTCAATTTGATAAAAAATACATTGTTAAGTTCCGACATCCACACGAACGAAGTCGCGGGCACAGCTAGTGTCATATAAAAATGCGAAAGCGATCCGATATTCTATGTGACAGGCTTCAAACAATTCCATACATTACAAACAAAAACGCCTCGCTTCGCGTTCGTCACGCCTGTCTGTTTGACAATAGCTTTAATGAGAATCATTATCATAAATAGAAACCCCCTGCAATGTTGAGTCCTCTAATTACAAACACAAAGACCGAAGTTTGTAAGGTCGAAGTTTGTAAAATTCCGTCTTAGTGATAACCTAGGTCCTAAAACAACCCCCATGCTGAAACTCCTAGCATTTGTAGCAACAAAGTTTCATACAAACTGTCAACCCTATAAACAGCCCCCTTAGGGGTAGAATTTCAGAAAGTGTGTAAAGTAGTGCTTTGGTGTACATTTACGTCATAAAAGAAAAACCTTGCAATATTTAATACAGCATTTGTAGAAACGAAGTTTCATACAAAATATCAAAAAAATATATGTATTTGATAGAGCCCTAAATTAACCCCTTGATGCCTATTTTCAGAAAACACCCTCAACTACGTCCAAAAAAGAATCTCTATGCACTATTTGAGTCTCCAAACTATTGACCCCGAAAAAGCCCTTTAGGGGTCGAATTTCGCAAAACTGTCTTAGTGATCATTTAGGTCTTATAAAGAACCCCTCGCAATATTCGAGGTGCCTAGCACTTGCAGTAACAAAGTTTCATAGAAACTGTCAAACACAAAACAAACACCTTTAGGATCGAATTTCACAACATCCCGCCATGGTGTGCATCTAAGTCCTATAATGGAACCCGGTGCAAAATTTGAGGCTCCTCGCACTTGTAGTAACAGAGTTTCATACAAACCGCCAACCCCAAAAACAACCTCTTAGGGATCGAATTTCGCAAAATCTTGTCTTAGGTATTATTCATATCCAAAAATAAACCCCTATGTAAAATTTGAATCTCAAAACTTTCAACCCCAAAAACAACCCCTAAGGGGTCAAATTTCACAAAATTTCCACCATGGTGAGCGTTTACGTCTTAAAAAAAACCGCTATGCAAAACTTGAGACGCCTAGCACTTCTAATAAAAAAGTTTCATACAAACTGTCAACCCCAAAAACAAACCCCTTAGGGATCGAATTTCGCAAAATGCTGTCACAGGTAACTCTGACGTCCTTAAAAGACCCCGTATTCAAAATTTAAATTTCTTAGCACTTGTAGTAACGAAGTTTCATACAAACTATCAACCCCAAAAACAACCCCTTAGGGGCCGAATTTCGCAAAATCCGTTCTTAGTGCTCACCTACGTGGCATATGGAGGGTTTATGCCAAATTTCAAGTAATTAGGCCCAGCGGTTTGGGCTGTGCGTTGTCAGATCAGTCAGTCAGTTTTGAATTTTATATATATAGATTATATATGAGAAGTGCACATTCTAAGCATGACAATTTTTGGCATCATCGCACCGAAGTAGAATCCCCGAAGATGAGCAAAACTTTGCCAAAGAAATTGGTAATCATCCAGTCCATCACCTGCAAGTAGTAGTTTAAAAGTGATTCTGGGATCAGTCATATGGCCGTCAATAATGCTAGTTCATAAATCTACGCTGAAACGATTTAGCTCGCTCAAAGTAAACTGCATTTTATTTCATGTTCCCCGCCCACGCCGACACGCCGTCTACTCGGGCATGGTCCATGATCTGACGGCGAGTCACCCATTACTCGCCATCACACACCCGCGCCTACGGTGGCCGGAAAACGCCTCGCGTCGTCCGTTGCCGTGGGCATCTCCCGTGGTGGCTAGGTCGTGAGTTCGATGACGTCCTCTCCCTCACGCGTCCCGCCTCCTCTTTCGCCAGCATGTCTGCTTCGCTGAAGGATGCGACCGCTTCTGATTCCGTATCGCCCCACAGCATGGCCTAGCTAGACCAATGCTGGGCGCTTGAGGTCGCCTCCTATCGCGTCCATGACGACACAGCTGTGCTCTGCCCAAGTGGGGCAATCCTGCACCGTATGCCAGACCGTATCCTATGAGAGCAACGTAGAAGACGATGGAAGGATCGAACATTTTTGCTGTGTGCGGAGCATACCTAAATACTGAAAATGACGAGAAAACTAAGTGATGGGAGAGGTGGTTTTCTACAGTAATAAAAATAAAGTCGTCAAAGCTCTCAATGGTCTGCGCTGCCGGATGGCATTATTAATTTAAGTTATTTTTAATGTTGGGTGCTATCTTGAATGAGAATTCACTATCTTCGATAAAACTAATAAGAATTTGAGTTTTTAATGATAATATTATTTAGGTACGATAGCAGTATAGGGGCTAGGTAACGAATTTATCTATTTAATAAAGACAGTGAAAGGCCAAAATGTTGATAACCGTGACGCACGTGTCACAAACCCATATCTAATCGCTTCCGCTAGGTACACGAAGTAATCAAGGTTTGTGCGATTTCGCCGCCCGTAATAAAAAGCGGTGAGTGCACACGTAGTGCCGGGGAGCCAGACCATTGACTGTCCAATTGTCCACATGCGTGTATACAACGACAATCAATAACCCATGTGCCATCCCCATGGCTGCGGAACTTTAAACACTAACACCAGTTATATTTAACTGACAACTCAATGTCATTTACATAGACGCCACGTGTCTACATTTCATAGGCGCTTTCGCAAATGTCCAACTTAACGGAAAAGATGAGTAGATGCCGATGACCATTAGCAAAATCTACTGAATATTCAAGAGATATTCAAATATTACGAAATAGTATGTTAACATCAAGACCTATCGTAACGTTTGCGATTCGTTTACTTCAGCGACGCAACGGAGGGGTGACGTGTAGTGTCGCTGAGTATCGAGCGGCGGCGCCGCCGCTGCACGGCGCATGCGCTGACGACATCGATTCGGCTGTTTAGCGGTCGATGCGCTCCCATCGCAACACGCCATAGCGGAACAGATAAAGCACCACTCTTCAGTGCCACAGACATGCACACTCACACAGTAAAATGCGCCAAAACCAACAACGACGGTGTCCCTGACGGTGCACGCTGTCAATGTCTGTGTGGGATTTGGGGGACAGTGGTCTTGCACAATGTAGTCTGTCTACGATAGCTTTTTTGCTTTGTGTATAGACACAATGAAATGAGATTCTGATAATGTTCACTGTCGAGCATCATGCAGTGAACCTCTCCTGGTATTTAATGCAGCATCCCAGATTCGAGACACGTGACAGGTGGATAGACGAACAATAAATGCTTCAGTAGTCATGCGGTCCGCTGGGTATCTAAAATTTATGGCTGATTGTTAGGCAGAAAGACGTAACGGATGTGATGAGTGATGACCTATTCCAAACAAAACATTAAGTAGCATACATTCATTCTATGTGACCTCAGATTAAAGAACGTGTTATTATCGACAGACAGGTAGTAAAACAAGTTGCTGACAATAAAATTCGTTGGAACGATGTTTTAGCATTTTTACTAGGAAAAGTTTGAAATTTTACTATTACTAATATAATGCCGTAGTAAGATTTTGTATTTTATGATCAGCTTAAGATAAGAAAAGCTTTCGATAAGAAGAAAGGATAGAGAGATTCTTTGTTCGATGAGGGGGTCCAACAATATGTAAGAGCAGGACACAACATTCCGGGAAGCAAAACGCAAGCCTTTAGTGTTTTTGGGGCGCACAGTGCGTCGGTGCAGGCTGCGATCAATATCTCAGCCGGTGGGATCAACCACCCTCAGTTTTGGCACTGGACACTGGGCACGGCTTAATTATGAATGTTTGTACTTGGGTTGGAATGTCTATATTTATTCAATAAAGCTTGCTAATAGTGTGTACTATGCAATCTCAACATTTTTCGCAAATTGATAATAGCATACGTTTACATTTTATTTTGCTGCCAAGCATTAATTTTAAAACTGACATTGGCTCTAACAGTACCATTGGAACTTAAACGGAATATTCTCTACTCTGTTGCAAGCACCATGATTACTGAAAAATTAAACTGAGATCATGTATGTTCCAATAATAGTGTCAAGTATGTACATATTAGTTTTACCGTTCTTTGTTTCGGTAAGTACAGCAGCCACAGCCAGAGATACAGCTGTCTCGTGTGTTTTCCCCATCCCGGAGCGACGGATCAATAGCTTGCGCCCGGGGGATTCTTGGCCTCATATATCGTGACCCGGTTCTTAGCCCCGCAACCTCTCCTTCTTGGAGTACTACACCGATGTGTTGATGTTGATGCTCACTCGTCACAAATAATTCAAGGCTTAGAGCTTTTCTTTTCTGCATTCCAAAAATTCAAACAGAGTTGAGATATTTGCTTTGGTGGTTTTTATCTTCATGGTTTTTATCACAGTACCACTACCCTTGGTTAACTTTTAGGGAACGCCTAAATTTTAAGGTTCACTTTTGTGTTTTTCTTTGATGTCTAAAGTATAACTGAATAAATAATAGTACTATGAAAAAATTCCCATTTATTTAATAAATTACATTAGGTATTATACTTTTCTTTTTCCTCTTCTTTTTCGGCAGTGTAGCTTATTTTTTTTATAATTTTTAAATTAATCATTATTACTAAAAACAAGTCTAAGAATTCTGGGGGCTCTGTGCCATTCTGCCACCTTCCACCACTGAGGCAACAATTCCATTAGGGACAGCAGCCGGGACAGAGGAGCCAACATCCTTGGCCCCGTTGCCTATTTCGCCAAGGCCTCTACCTGTTGATCCATTTTTTGTTGTCACACCTATCATACAGCTGTCAGTTTAGGAGACCGTGAGAAATGAATATGTGCATAGGTAGGTACATTATACAACTGTCATTTTTTTTCTTGATGTGGTGGTATTTTGTAACTGTTGTTTCAATTATTGGCTGTGCTACGTCATTCGTGTTTCTTACAACCTGAGTTTTGAGAGAATTATATCGACATCATCAAAGTATGTAAAAATATTTAATACGAGTTGAGCTGCTTGCTCTTCATACGTAGAAATGAGTAAGTTTTTCTTCATTAAAATTTATCTAACGGCATATCGTCGTTATTGGCAAAGTTATTTCCATTAGGAGCAACATGTCCAACTTAATTATCAACATGAAAGTTTGTTGTCAAGTCAGTGGGCGCAGCATCTGCAGCTGTGAGATCAATAGCCGGGGCTCGTCGACCGGGCCGTAGGATCCTTGGCCTGGTTCCGTGAACTAACCCGGCCGAACACCTCCCGTGTCACCTTCAGAACAAATAGGGCGATGCCAGTGCGAACCAGTACCTATTCTAACTGTATTACTTCATTACCACATATTGATGATATTTATATTATTTATTGCACAGGAATCACCTACTTTGGGAATCCCTAAAGACAAAACATATGAATTGTAGGAAAACCAACAGAAAATAAATGAGAATCATATTTATAGTCTTTGATGACGATTCAATATACAGTCAACGGTTTTGGAAAGCTATGCATATCGTGGATCAAATGAAACAGGGTGAGAGTTGAGGCTATTTCTAGTAAAAATATTTCTGCACTACAGCCCTACTTGGATGGTCTTTAAAATTATCGACTGTTCGAGTTTTATTTTCTTTAACTCTGTGTTGACGTCTAACCGAACATCATTTATTTAATTGAAAATGCACTTTCCAGATTGTCATAATGTTTTGATCACTCTATTAGAAAGAAACGAGAGCCTTTGTTGGAGCTACCTCTATCAGCATGAAGGCTTAGTATGGCTCAGTCTAGATTGTGCAATGAGTCCATGTCGTCGCTAGGCTAGCTAAACAATTTTGTTGGGTCGTCCTGTCTTCATGTCGTATTAGGCAGTTTAGTCTATTAGATTGTATTTTACATAATTATTTATATGTTTTCAAAATGATAGGCTATTAATTGCAGGAAAAACAACGACTACTTAGTTAGCGCTTTAATTTATATATTTTACGTAATGATGTAGGTATGTAGGTAGAAACCGCTAGTCGTAGTGATTAGGTTTATTCTGCGGTTTGCCTGTTTTGCAAAAGAATGGAAACGCAGCGTTTTCCCTGAACACGACTAATGGTGACTAAAAAGGATAAATATGTTATTTATTTCATGTTGTTTAACTAAATGACGAAGTATTGCGATGAATATGTATATTTTAATCACATATTGTTATGAGCATTACTATTTATGTCAAATGTAGATGAGCATGACTCGATTATTATTATTTTTTAATTATGTAATTGAACAAATTCTTTGTGAACAGGCGGTAAGAAGTACAACATCGATAAAAGAGGAAGGAATGGGATGAATGTGTCACACATTTTAATTTCACTTTGTTCACGGTTCAAGAGATACACCGCTTTCACCGCTGCCTATACCACTTTTTTTATAACCTAACTTTAGTTGATAAGCCTCAAATGTCCATGACATTTAGCTTAAAGAGCAAGTTTCGAGGGAGCAAAAAACATAACCTTTTGTATGTGTTCAGTACGAGGAGGGCAAGGTGAAACATACGTGGGTATTATTTGTTGGCACACCCATCTATGTCAGCGGAACTTATCGATTCGCTGTACCAGGTAATACGATAAGTGTAACAGGAAATCCATGGTTCGGTAAAGTAAATAAGTGATGTAAACAGAGGATTGGCAGACAGCGGGGCCTTGTGTGGCGGTGTCGAATTGTGCCTCGGTAACCTGGCTGCCTGCTAGGACCGTTAAATACCGACAGCGTCGCACAGGACCTTCTAAATTATTAAATTGAGTACTTGTTTTAATTATATTTGCTAATGAATAGATAAGGTAATATTCAGACACATTATATCATTCGTTATTCTAAGTTGTTTGTTAGTGAACCGATGAAATATTAAGCGGTCTTCTGGTTAATATTAAAACGGATATTGTGTTAACGATGGTGTTGCTTTTTTTTATGGCTATAGATTGTCCAGCTGTGGTAGAAGTTACCAAATATGTAATTGATGACAAAACAGATTTTTTAAGATGGTTAAAAATTACATCACGACAGGAATCGTGGAATTAATAAGCAGGGATGTTAATAATACATCCAAATTTTCTACCGGGTTAAGACCACACGCTGTTGATACTGAAAATTGTAATTTCTCAAGAGTCTTCAAAAAATATTTTCGAAGTTTGACACCAAGATTAGTAGGTACCATAGAGTTACAGAATGCAAATAGCAGCGATAAGTGATAACGTGGTGTGACTGTACGCAAATAGACGCATCCTCTCTGGGAACGGAAAGTGTGGTCGACAACCGGGCCACGATTGTAGCAGGATTTAATGCACTGCTTGCCACTCATTGATGTCACTCAGTATCATGGAGGAATACCTGGTTCCCCAACCATTTGCATAAAATTTTAAGACATCATATAACTTGGCATGCTTTTAGTATCCTAATAATGTTTACGCAAACACCCAAAATGGGTGAAAAGCAAGAAATAATTAGATGATTGGTGCAATGGCTGTGCCTTTGGGTTCTTTTGAAAAAGATAGTACCCATAGGCCAAAGCAAGAAGACGTAATTTTGTATTTGAGTGAGAATGCAAATGATAGTAAGGTAGTTCTGGCAACATGGGTATCATTCGTGCAGAGTACTGGTGGCATCGACCATGCAGCCACAGCGACCATAATGTTCGAGAATTTGTGGGCTTCAAGTTGCCTTTTGAGTATAATTATGTTCAATTTTGTGTGCGACCAGATGCCTCAGTAAAGATCCTAGATTGGGTAAACGTTACTAGCTGTGGAGCTGAAAATAACCATTGAAAGCTTGATCAATAACAAATTACGGAAAGTACCTATTTTATTATTCAACCAATTTTAATATCAGATAGAAAATGTTACTATTCTGGAAAAATGAGGTTAATTAATTTCCATTATTTGGCTCAAGGTGGGGTTGATTCCATCATTCTAACTGATATTATATTATGTCTGTCAACACTATGCGATCAATTGGGTAAATTTCCAACAAGAGCAGGGATGCCCCCGTTAAACAAAAGTGCGGTGCTAGTAAAAGTCTTTTAATTATATAAACAATCTTTGCTCATAATAAAAACGTCTGACAAAGACTTTACAGAGGTATCAATGAACCTTTGTGGTAGGTAAACAGCGGTGATTGATGACCTCAGCGTAAACATCATGTAGTATGCTCACAATGTGTCATGGCTGCCGTTTGTGATCCAGTGTCTTTCTGCGTACCTTGCGGAAAGAGGAAGGTTATGTATGTTACTCGATAATACCTACACACAATGGAAGTTCCAAGAATACAACCATAGTCTTCGTATATTAACCGAATCATGCCAAAAATTGTCTGTAGGAGTAACGATTACACAGAAGACAAGGAAGCTTCTTTTAAAGCTTTGGTAGTTCTGTCATGTGTTTCATCATCATTATTTCTGTAATCATCTTTCAATAATAGGCCTAAACAAGGCTAGATGCAGTTTAACGTACCTTTTGGTACCTTACTTCTGACAAGTTCACCAAATTACTTATAGAAATACAAGTATCACCAGAACCGTTGGTCGTTCGGTTCACTAAAGTTCAGAATTTGGTAGAGATCGTCTGTCAGACTTGAACTGACTGAAATCCACGGTGATCCTTCAATAGCCCTTTACGTTCCAGGATCACAATCACCTGATGGCACAGTACCGCAACCCAGAGATCGTTACTTTGTCCAGTTGTGACATTGACTGAAAATGACAGTGCTATGATTAACTATAAAGGTTACTGTTCAGTCACACTGCTTCTGTAGTCCTTGTGTTCTTAGCATTTCTTCGGGAGACCTGAAGATAGCAATGAATAAACAAAAAGACAAGGCGAAAATATAATTCGTTCATACATTTTAAAATAGTGGATGTTGAACGTATACTTGAAATCATCTTAATTTTGCTGTGCGCTGGAGTAAGAAGTAGAGGAGAGTAATTATTATTATTATTCCATTTATTATTAAGTATTGTTACGTTCCTAGGGGTGAGATTCAACACTTCCTCTCTTCAAACTTCTAATTGGAAGTTGTTGTTGGGCAGACTTTTCGGGAACTGTCTTAATATTGTGTCATTTGTCTTTCAAAAAGTGGCTGCCGAATTTGTGTGAGAGACTTTTGTGTCGTTATTTATCCAACGTTAGCTCCCCTGACCGTTGCTGGGAATTAACCTCAGTCGTTGGAGACAATACCAATCACGAGAATTTAAGATAAGATAAAATACTGTAATGTTCAAATTTTGTTGCTATACGAAAACTTGTTGATGAAAGTCTACAAAGGCATGCGTTGTCACTTAATTGTAACAAAATGGTGGTGTTTGATAAGGTTCATCAAAATACACGTCATAAATAAGTGACTTGATATATTTAGCCACCGAAACTCAAGGCTGCGATGAAAAACAAAATATTAGAGTAGATACTAATCAGGTGTTTTCGTCGTATAATGGACAAACAAGATATGTCAGACGAATACTCCGTAATAAATCTTTAAAAAACTATATTACGACTAAAAATTTAAAACCAGACGTTGATAAGCATAAGCTGGCAGTATTTATACATTTTACAGCTACGCAAACACAGATGTCAAGAAGTTCTAGAACGAACCACAAATGTTATCAATGTAGCGAGGTGTTGTTGTGAGTGAGGCCACTTTGCTTTATCTACGCTTTATAAATGGTCGGTTACATAACTACACCGATGTTGGTAAGTAAAGTTATTATCTACATCGTAGTTTAGTTTGCTGACAAGTGTTTCATTCTGCACTGCAACGACATGGCTATCAGATCACCCAGTGACCAATAAGACCAAAATGTATTCGGAGAAATACTCTACGATGGATTCTGTTTATTTGCAAAAGATCGTACAGTTCTCAGTAATGTTAAAATAAACAACCAGTAAGAAAAACAAAGTAGTATAGAACAGAAAATAAACTGAAACTGGTTGCGAGAAAAACAGATGTTACGTTCAAGCCATATAGGTCGCGTATTCGTGATGGCGCATTAACTAGACACCCTTTTTGACACCCATGTCACACCTAATACCTATG
>JAQSVV010000705.1:0-65136 GCA_036375495.1 Agrotis segetum | reverse complement strand
CTGCCTCAAAGGATGACGCCCCCAGATGACACCGTATAGACAGAAATAAATCTGCAAGCTAAACAAACCTGGCATTTCCGGCGAACACGTGTGTACTGACACAGTTCAATTTATTTCCCTAAATTGCATACCGGTTACAAGCTTACAACACGTACCGCCCTGATGGTCAGCGCGACGAAATTTCACTTTTGGCGACGATACGCCATGAATGGGCGCGTTATTACGTAACTTGGCTTGGTCTACGCTCCTGACTCATTTGTACAGAATTAACATTATGTGCTGTTGACTGGAGCCCCCGCAGCTGCACTACATAAATCATGCATAAATATTTGAGCTCTCCAATTTTTAGGAAAATGTTTTTTTTTGTTCCATTATTTCCAAAAGGAAAATTAATATTTGCGTAATACGCTAGCTGTCACTGGCGAACGGATTGGCAACAATTCATCTACTTCTACATAAATTATATTACTATGCATCAATTATAGCCACATCGGCGTGTCGACCGATCTGCATGTTTGCCAAAATGAGGATTATTATTGACGCCGTGTGTCTAGCTGGCATGCCAGATATTTAGAACCGTTTTTTTTTTGTAGAAGATTAGAAACCTATGTTTTTCAATTATTTCACCACAAGATGAATAAATAATCAGGTACAATAAATATGAAATGCATGGACTTGCTCTTACTATGAAATTACCTTACGTTCCGGCTATAATGATGGATCGGCAAGAAAACAACACATAAACTAAACATTGTAAAAACTGTTATTTTTATCGTCGTCCATGGTTGATTACAGAACATTACAAAAGAGAACCATGTTACATAATTCCTTAAAATAAAGTAAGAAGTAGATAATACCATACTACATTAACTGTTGTAAATAGATTTGAAATAGATTAAATGCACTGATTCACAGTGCAAGTAAACCAGCATCTTTTCTCTTGCATTTTCAGACACTGACGTTAATATCTGTTTTGTGCAAACTACTTCCAGTGCAACGTCAATGAAGATGATGTCCAAACAGATCCTCTCCACAACACCTGAGACGGAATGCGTTTCTACGGTTTACTTAGAGATTATATCAACAGGAACTTCTTACGGCAGGAAATTGGAATCTAATAGAGAAGTTACATCAATTTGCAGAATTTTGTTAGTTGAAACGCTGAAAAGAGTTCGAACTTTGTGTTCAAATGAACATTTCTTTACGAACGAAGTACATACTCACAGGAAAATAACGGTCTCTTACTCACGCGTCATAAAACTTTTTGTTAAAAATTCACTAAAATAAACTGTATACGTGACAGCAACCGGATAAAATAATCCAAATAGAATCAGTTCCAATGTCGTACCGTCTGAGACACTCTTTATTTTAGAATATATTTGGGAATGCTTAGCGTTGGATGCCGAGCAGCACATTAATTTAACAGATTTGTCTTATGAAATCCCGCGAGACGCCCCCGGTCGAGAGCACGCGCGCCGAGCTGTATTTTTATAGGGCGTATTATATGTGAGAACACTTCATTATAAACTTAATTTTTATTGTGGTTTATACAGGTGTGAGGCGATAATCATTTGTATTTCCTTCTAATGCTTAACAAGTAATTAATGTTGCACTTGTGCGTCATGTATTAGAAGTTTGTCATTCGGCACTTGCGCAAAAGTAAACTGTGGAATTGGGTTATTCCACGGAGCAGTAATCTCAGCACCATTGCGATCTTTCATGACTTCATGAGTCAGCGTTTAGCCGCATCATTAAATTTGATTTTACAAAGCCGCTTACAAGCTTTTTATACTTCTTGCACCGCTGCACGAATTGAGCTTGCTAAAGCGCAGCACATTTCCGCTAAGTGTCGTCTTCTTTAGAAATAAATCGATTTATCAGGTTGTCTTTCATGATTCAAACACTATACAAAACAAACAAGCATAAGATCGTGTTGAATAAAAACAAATTCTTTTCTATATTTAGCCAGGCGAGAATGGGAAAATCTATCATGTTGGGATTCCAGAATATTATTTTAGAAGCCGACCGAAATATGTCTGCACGTTGCATGTTGCATAATTAATGGGTGACAGCTTTAATTCTGTGAAGAATTTTATTCTCACATTTATTAGTTTACAAGTTTTTCTAAAAACAATTTGTTACAAACACTTTTTTATCACTCTCAAGGCAGATGCATATTACGCCGCATTTATGGTCGTTTAATGGGTTGTTTTTTCATCAGGCTTTATGCGTGAAAGGTCTATATTGCTACCTCGCTTTTAAAACAAATAGGTTATCATTAAGTCTGAAATTGAAAGTGTTCTGTCGGAGTCCAGTTGACATGAGTCCAAGATACTGTCAGCAGATAACGGTAATATGGTCCATGTGGTCGACGCACCTAGCGCTAATCGCGTCCGACGACACCTCTGCGTTAATCATACGGTCACACTGAACGTCCGACTGGGCTCTACGAGCACTCATACGTCTGGAGCTTATAAGCTCATGTCGTTATTGGTAATGCATTTGGCAGTAAACCACGGCCGTACACAATCGTGTATAACGTAGTATTACGGTCCGGTATGTCGATTACCTTCGAACAACATACTATTACACCATCTCAACAAAATAAATCGACTGATAATGATAACCACTAAAACATGATTTGAGAAATTATTTGTCCGAGGTTCCACCTGTCGCTTTATGAGTTTTACAAAAAGAAAAGTATAAAACGAGATAGTACATCGTAAACTAACACAACGAGGTCAAGGTGGCGATTTAGAACGAGGACGAGCCAGCTAATTACTGAGCCATCGTCAATAATACATAGTCCATGGAAAATAACAGTGGTGACTGACAAAATTGATTTAGGGCACAATATTTCCGGAAAATTCAAATTTCCACATTCACAGACACGAACACCAAATAATTTGGTGTTGTGAGCTTGAAGATAATTTACAACTACTGTAACATTTCCTGTACATTGACTAAAGCCAACTGATGACAGTATTATTGAATCAATAGCTGTACTGGCTTATTAATTGTCCACATTAATTAAATACATATCAAGTGTTTATGACACGTCATACTTGTTACGTTTTAAGATAGTTTGGATTGAACAAGTGGTTTATACATGAATTACACAACTACAGACAGTCAGTGCCAAAATTCTATTTGTGACGACAAACCGAGACGGGTATATTTAACTGCCACCCATAAACTGTCGAATAAGTACTGCTTCTGACAACACACAAAACAATCAAACAGGGCAAGATCAACATCAGCGGAGACACCTAACAGACATTAACGAGAATTCCTGCAACATGCAAATTGATATATTTTGTTTTTTAATTTATTTTTCCTAACATGTGTACATTTTCTCATGTAAGCACAGAGCCAAGTCGGAAAATAACGCTAACCTATTTCTTACAGTTTACTCTAAAAACTTGCGTAGGATTTTAGACTGATGATGGATAATATGTGGGTAGTTACTGTGCTTGCTTGTTTTGTTATAAATAAATAAAAATACCTGGCAGCGCAAAACTACAATGGTAAGTAGAACAATGTTTGGCCAATTGTAACATTTACATACTACAGATGGTTTTAACACAATTTTAAGTAGGTACCATCGAGGAGTGTGCATGACGTACTCAAAGTTTATCCGATACTCAATTTTCCAATGTTGTGGTGTTACTGTATTGTGCATACAATCACAGTAAAGTACTGTGCAACAACAACTGCCACATAATGCAATTTAAGCAGCTTGAGTCAGAGATAATGCCGTTTTAACCATACATTGTGTACGAGCTACTGTTCGCGGAATAATTATGAGTTTGTTTGCGACTCCTCAAACCAAACATTCCGTTCCTGTGCGGACTGCGGTACGTGCGACCTATAAGCACTACACACTACAGTCGGGACGCCGACGCTTGTTGCACAAATAGACTCATTTCTTGGATGGAAATTCACTTTTATTTTAAGGCCATCTTCGAAGATGACGAAAATATAGTCAGCTAGTCATAGTTGTGGTATTACCTACTATTTTTCGTGAAAAACAACGAGGCATGACGCCATGAAAGCAAACTATAAAAAAATACGATTAGTCCGCCGTGACGGTATTACACAGTTATTTTCAACAGCCAAAATTCGAATAAGCCAAGAATACGTAATGAAGCTAATAAAATACACACATTAAGAATTTGGTAGCAGTCATCTTCTGGAAAGACAAGACATTAATTTTAAACGAATTTAAGTTCAGCCAAATACTACTTTTATAAGGGGTTACAGCACTAACAGATAAACCTTACGACACCTGTAACACAATTCTATTTTCTGATACGTTGCCAACGTATTTAGTTCAAATTTGGGTTTATGTTGTCTGGATTTTGCTACTTTCCATCTTGATACTTAACCATCAACATTCTGTTAGGCGACAGAAACGGGTAATCAATAGTCTTGGAGCAGTATTTTATAAAAGTACTTCTACCGAAAACAATTACCACAGTTTTCGCTTTAGTAATGACTGAAACCTATTTTCTGCGATACAGTCATTTGATTGTCGTAAGTTTCCAACTAATAATAGGACACCCTTTTTCGTGGGCGTTGGTGACTAAAGCATAAAACTAGGTGGGTGAACAAAAGCCAACGCAGCTAAAGAAAATTATATATGACACAAAATAATGATCTATGGCTCATTCTAAATGCTAGAAAGTTCTCGAACTAAGGCTGCCTCACAGGAACGGAGAAATATTAACCAATAGGATTCTCGATACACACTCAAGAGGTGCTAAGATTATTATTCCATTTCCCCGCTCAGAAATCTCGCTCCCTCTTGATGGACAGACAGCCTGAGAATGGATAACACCTTTCATCAAATATTTTTAAATTTTAATACGCATTTAACGCATACGTTGCGAATTACAAAGATTTTTGGATGAATCCGAATATCGCAGGCTCATATTCTACACGGTCGAATTTTTCTTTCCTTAAAAAAGCCTTGATCAATTATGAATAAGCTAATTTACTAAACAAAATTACCAAAGTTTAATAAGGTAAATAAAGCCGCGATGATATAACGCGAATACTTGTTCACATATTTGCGCTGGCATGTGTTGGGCGGGCGCCGCCGTACGTGGGAGCTGGGCGCGTAACCGCCCTACTATGCGAAAACAATTACGTTGCGACGTTGACCCCGTGGTATCATGGATAGACAAATTATAGTATCTAAAGTTAAAGTCCATCCACAGAACATCTACACTAATATTATAAAGACTAATATTATAAAGTGGAAAGATTTGATTGTTTGTTTCTATTGTATTCAGTAGAAACAAACAATCAAATCTTTCCTCTTCGACTTCGAAACTACTGGACCGATTTCAACAATTCTTTCACCAGTTAAGAGCTGCTTTGCTGATAGGTATTATAGATAAAACGATGGAGTTAATCCGCCAAACTAGAAGAAATGTGTAAAAACACGGGATGAAAGAAAAATGTGGCGGCGGCGGCGGCGCTTGAAGAATTTACAATGAGATGATTTTACCAGTTTTGAAATTAGCTTCAAAGCATCGATTAACACTTAGCACAATCACACAAATGACAGCTGCCAATCAGTGGTCTTTGTAACGTGTTGACGAGCGTAAGGTTACGCTAACATGTATTTGAAGTAAAAAAAGAAAATCTACATAATTATATACCTACATGCCCTTATTTTATATTTCTACCAAATGTACTGCCAAAGGATGACGCAAAATAAAATTCCTAAACGGAAGATCATGTGTTGACGAAATATAACTATTTTCGTGAACCTTCTCACGAGAACGAATATAGGTTAGAAGCAGAAATAAACAAAAATCAGAATGCATGTATCACGCATGGATTTAAAGAAACTTCTTAGAACACATTTTGTGTACAAAAGCCAAGTTTGTGTTAATGTTAATACGTATGATGTTCAATGTTAAGTTGATCGATTGAAACTTTTAAAATACTTAATCTTGAGTCATTCATGATTCAATTCAGGTACAACCAATTTCTTGCAGTCCTAAAGTGTATATTAAAATGCATTTATTTATAAGGAAAATATACTGTGACGCACTGAGAATTGGTGACGCCAATTTATCCTTAAATTACTTTTAGTCCATACATGGCTTTCTTATGCCGTAGAAGAAAATGACAAATTTATTTTTTGTAGAAGGAAATGAATCACTTATCAGTCAGGTAGTGCTAGTTATACAACAACGAAGGTATGCTAATGATCCATGACAAGTTAACCAGATGTCTAGTCCCAATTAGTGAAATACACAAAGCTTCGTTTGGCATGGGTGCAGTAGCAGCATGTAGTAACAGCTTGCCAAAATGCCAACCCATCTGTCTAATAAAGTAAGTTACAAGTCTGCACAACTGTTATCCTTACCCTTGGTCGTATTTTGCAGGACATTAAATTTTTGGCCAGTTCCATAGTGACGTCATGAATGTGGTTGAAGGAAAAACTAAAGAGGACTATCTTAGCAATGAGAAAAAACATGGGTTTACTAAATCTTTAGGTACTGATTAAGAATATTGTGATTCAAATTGTATTTATTTTACGAAGAGCGTACGTGCGTAGCGTGCGCGTAGGGAAATGCATTATTTTATGTAATTTATTTCATCAGCGCTATTCTCCAAAATGGTGAAGGAAAACATCGTGACCGGCATGTCTTAAAACCGTGTGCCCGCAGGAGGACATTATAGGACTAAAAATCCTGAACTCAGGGCTTTTAATAAGTCTGTAGTATCTTAGACGATAAGATAATTTCAATTTTATTCATTGACAAATGTTCGCAATTATTTGCTTGGCATAATTACTAATGTCATAACAGAAATAATTAATTGAATGTACTTTAATATTTGTAAGGTGGACAATTAATTTTATTCCTAGATCCCTCGAGGCTTAGTACAATTAGATGATGTAATAGAACTCACCTATCTAGTTAATTATAATTATGAATTTACGGCTTAGAAACTAATAACGTAAGTGGTGAGGACCTAATTTTCCGTCTCATAAAAATTACAAATTAATAAAGCGAGAGCCGCCAGTACCCCGAGCCAGTTTAATCGTAAAGCTGCGAGTGAGAAGTGACAGCTTGGCAATGGCTACTTACTAGCTTCATAGTACTACGGGGACACAGATAGTTATGAATGATTCTACTCTTCTGATAATCGTGAGAATAAAGCTCAGACACACAACATTTAGAAAATAATGAGGCATTCGAGAATGATAATTGAAGAAACTACGTCAATAATAATGAAATGAATGGACAAAGCTGGCAAAACAACTAATTTGATCTACCAATTGCACTCTTCTATAAACTTACAGTAACGCATAAATTACTGAAGGAATTGATTCTAAGGCTTGAAGATCCCATATAAACTATGTTTCAGCAAAACTCATAGCTGTTCCCATTTCATGTTTATGAAGATAATTTGGCCAAAATATGCATCTATGTATTTTGGCGAGCTCTTAATGATGACCGATGATTTCATTCGAACGGTCTTGGTTTGCGGCTGTGGTCTCGATAGGCGATACTAATTAATCGACGTGCAAGTCTCGCCAGATCCCGTCGTTGAGTGACGCAGCACCTGTCACAACACCGGCTCAGTCACAACACACCCTCGCAATTTACGACGCCAACCAAAATTGAACACTGTCAAAGCCTATTGTTCAGTTATCTCCAAACAAAACGAGACCTTCATTCTTTTTGGAGTAAGTAAAAAAAGTTGAAACAGAAGTCTGGGCTATTTACGCAATGCAGTACGTCTAATTATACATTTTAAATTGTAATTCCTGTTGAACAAGGAAAAGGCAGAGGCAACTGATTCATACTTTGTAGGGTCATCGACATGATAAACTCCAAGTTGAACGCAAAACAAAAGTGCGCGAATAACGTGCGCCGACGATGCGTCTGCGATTCCCGAACCCTACAACAAATGCGCAATGTGCGAGCAAATCGCAACATATGAAGGTAAGTCAGAATACGCATTTGTTTACGAGCTTTCTGTTACATAAGGTGGGGAATGTGGCCCACTCGTAGTGGAGTCTGAACACCTATTTATACGCTCTTTCCATTCCCGACTGCGTGACACATATTACTTACTCCAGTGACTAAGGGCGGGCTAAAGATAATTTTCCTGCAGCTCAAACATTAACCGGATTTGCATGTTCGTTTCATAATTTCTTTTGAGCATGTGTTATAATGATGCTTCAATGTAAACAAATGAAAGGTACCTTGTGCGTTTCTCTCATCAACAATTTGCTGCATTTATTCAAGATTTATTTAGTCTACTTATTTCTTTCTAACTTTTTTTTTTAATAATAATTAATTGTTTATGTAATTGTATGATTTCAACATACATGCGGAAGGCCAGCAGCAGGACGAAGCAGAACCTTTATCGCTTGATACCGACGGCAAGTGATAACGGTCCAATTAGTATCTCTTAAAATCGCTTCAATAACTTGAGATTACCACTAGCCTTAGTCAGTATCTTTTTGCATATTATTTTCTTTTTAAGATTAATTACTAATTTTCTGATAATAATCAGACTATAGACTGTAATTGAGATTATGTCTGTTTTTTCAAAATGATAAAATCGGGTAATTAATAAGTAATCAATTTGAATTATTAATAATTTAGAAAGTGTTAAGGTATGTAAAGGATAACGTCCTGCATTGTAAAGTACATCCGTTGATTACAAACAAGAAGTTAACTTAACACAGTTTATTTTATGACAGGTTTATCTTTAAAGTAAGTGGGTTACTGATTCAGATGCATATTAATTAAATGTTTATCAATTTCAGCGAACACAACACTTTTGTGTAAGTTCTGTCTTTAGTTCTGTAGAAAAATTATGTTTTAGCATGAAAGCACCGAGTAGCGACGTGGAAGTATTTTACAAGTTACAATATTATCAATAGTAACCAAAAGTAAGTCCATGATAGTTTTCGAAGAAAAGCAGATAACAGGTTATAATAGTTAACAAGTAGGTTAAACACCGAGTGTTAGATAAGTTTGGTGTAATGTTTTGATGAGTCCTGCGCTGCAAAGCTATGTATGTGATCGTACCGTCGCAGTGCCTGCAGCGCTTGGGCTCCGGGGGTGCGAGCTCGTCGCCGAGTTCGCGGTGTCGTACCGGCATGGCGGCGCATCCCGCGCCGGCGCCGCCACCACCCGTGTGTCAATACGAGGCTCGCGCGCTCCACCTCGACCGCTCTCTAGATGCGGCGGCGTCGCAGCTGCCACTGAGCCCGACCAGAGCCGCCCGCCCCGGGCGGTAGGCGGCGCCCATTCCCAAGTTATTTTGGGCGGCTGTGACTCATGGCTCGAACTGCCCGAGGCGAGCGGCGCCTGCGCATCACAGGCTGTACGGCGAATCCCGCCTAAGCCTACGCTCACTTGCAGTGCCGTACTGCATTTATTTACTTACAAATTCAAGGCTATTTCTTCAATTGTTCAAGGCCATTTATTTGATAATTAATTTAAGGATTTTGTCAGATTTCGTTTTTATTAATATAAAGATAAACTTATATTGTATGTAAGTTTTACTATGTATTTAATCTTTGTGAGCAGGATACTAGTTATTTAGGATATTATTAAGAAAATTATGTAATGTTACATTTGGTTCTTATTTTCCGAATTCAATTGGTGGATAGCTTAGTTTGCTCTTGAAGTCTTGACAACAATAATGGTATACATAATCCCTAGTTTGAGGAGTGGCTGGAGACGACACGGCGTCCTCACCTTCCACCTCACACAGGGTCTCACTAGACATTGGTGTTTCGGAAGGTTCCTGTGTCGGATTGGGTGAGAAGTAATGCCTGAGTGTTACCACTGCGAGTGTCGCCCGGAGGACGCGGTGGAGCATACGGTGGAGGTGTGCCCTGTTATGGCAGAGCACGGCCGTAACCTAGGAGACTGTTGGTGGCGGTGAGTTCTTGTGACCGGCATTGGTCGAGGCCATGCTGCGGGGCGAGACGATATGGGAAGCGGTCGCCTCCTGCAAATAACGAGCTAGCGAAGGAGGAGGCTGGAACCGTGAGGACAGGACAGCGTCCACTTTACGCCACAGTTGCCGCGGAAGACGCCCACCGCAACGGACAATGTGAAGCGATTTGCGGCCACGCAAAGCCAAGCGGACATCGAGTAACGGGTGACTCGTTGTTCGATTGTGGACCATGACCGGATCGACGGCATATCGCGTTCCAGGCCCACCTTGTAAGCCAGCTGTCAGCAATCTGACGGGTCCCCCTCTTAGAAGGCCAAAGGGGTTGCCAGACTGTTTTATCATATTATGATCGAGACCCTGGGAGGTAAAGGGCTATTGAAGGATCACTGTGGATTTTAGTCAGTGCTAGTCTGACAGTATGTGTATGTGTGAAACCTCCTTTGTAGAATTACTATATTTAAAAATTGATGTAATCTCTGACACTATATTCCTGAGTGCTATAAGCCAGTATAGGGTATTAGAATTTAGCCGACCTACAACTATTTTTATCTAGCAAGTCGGACAAGTAACAGTGCATACAGACCATAGTGTGCAATGTGATGAGTCTGGGATCAAAACTTCACACATATGAAGGCACTGTAGAAGCTAGTAATAAGTGAATGTGACAGCAATGTTAGAAATACACTTAAAAAGCATTTAGAGTTAAAACAAAATAAACTGTGGCAGATAAGAGATGACCACACTACTGACAATGCCTGTTGACAAATTGATGCATGGCTCTATCATGCTTCTGAAGCCCTTGCCTATGTACTTGACTATTGCAATCCAATATACCATCAACTACAAATATTTGATGATTCAAATATTTACACAAAATGATAATTATGATGAAATTGACAATCATATTATGAGTTGATAAGGATAATATCAAATCACAGGACATGTGCTTCATACAAAATAAAATACATTCTCATATTCAAGAAAATTATCATAAAATGAATAATTAAAATAATAATGCACACCCAAAATTATGTGGAATAGTAATAAAATAATTTTCATAACAACTTAGGGATGATTTTTCTTTAAATGTATAATGTTCTTTTTTTTCTTCTCAAAATGTCTTATTTAGGTGTATTTTATCAATATAAAGTATATGTATTTGTATTTAGAGAAAACTGTCTTTTTCGTAATGATCGTGTTGGTGCGGGTGGCGGTGGAGTGGGTATCTACCTCCGCGGTGACATTCCCGCCACACTAATTAGTAATTCTCCCTCACAATACTCAGGATCTCTGGAATACCTTTTTCTGGAAATCATCCTTAATCACAAAAAAGTTTTACTTGGTGTCGTATATAGTCCAAATGATAGGGTGGTTTACTTCCCCACGTTAGAGTCCATTCTGGAACAGTTTGGTACTCTTTATGAACATGTCATAATCATGGGTGACTTAAATACTTGTATTTTGAAGGATGATTCCAGGTCTGAAAAGCTTCTTTCTTTAACCACTTCGTTTAATTTACACGTTCTCCCACTTTCAGCAACACATCATCTTCCAAATTGTAGGCCATCATTGCTCGACGTTATGATCGTCTCCAAGCCGGATTCAGTCATCACGCACGGACAAATGATGGCCCCTTTCTCGTACCATGATTTAATCTTTCTAGCATATAAAGTGCGACCTCCTAAGGTCAAGAGTAAAGTCATTTTCCAACGAAATTTTCGTAATATGGACCTGGACCGTTTGAGAGAAGATGCAGAGGGCATCGATTGGTCGCCGGTATTGATAGTTGATGATGTTGATGCCAAAGTTGCTGCCTTTAATTCCATTATCACCAATTTGTTCGATGCTCATGCACCAGTTAGGCCTGTTCGTGTGAAGCATGCTCCTGCTCCCTGGCTGACTCCTAATATTAAGAAGGCTATGGCAAAAAGGGATAAAGCCTTGTAAACTTAAGAAGGATCCTTCTGAAGACAGTAAAACAGCTTAAAAAAATTGCGTAACATCTGCAACAGATTGTGTAGGGATGCAAAACGTCGTTATATTCATTCAAAATTAGAAAATCTTTCTCAGGCTCTTTCCTGGAAATTTTTAAAGTCATTAGGTGTGGGCAAGGCCATGGATGCTGGTAACGGTACCATGGATCTTAATGCTTTGAACAAACACTTCTCTACCCCACCTGTTTCATTAGATGCATTTATTAAAAAATCATCTCTTTCCTTTCTTTCTAGCCTTAATCCACCTGACTGCAATCAATTTACATTTCATCCAGTCACAGAAGAAGATGTTAAGAAGAGTATCCTTTCCATCTCTACGAAGGCGGTGGGCAGTGACGATTTGAGTCTTGAAATGCTCCTTCCGGTTTTAGGAAGCATTAGCCCTATTATCACTCACATTATAAATTTTTCATTGTGGGCTAATGTCTTTCCTACTTCTTGGAAAAAGGCATTTGTTATCCCTCTTCCCAAAACCTCTAATCCAACTTCCCTTTCTGAATACCGTCCCATCTCAATCCTTCCAGTGCTTTCGAAAGTACTTGAAAGTGTTGTCCACAAACAGCTCTACTCCTATCTTACTTCCAATAACCTTCTCTGTCCTTTCCAGTCCGGTTTCCGTCCTTCTCATAGCACGGTTAGTGCGCTGCTGAATGTCACAGAGGATATTCGCCATGCGATGGATAACACTAAGCTGACTGTTATGACTCTGCTTGACTTCAGTAGCGCATTTAACTCAGTTGACTTTGATATACTCCTTGGTACCCTAAGCTCTCTTAACATTGCTCCTTCTGTGATCAATTGGTTTCGATCTTATCTTCATGGTCGCCAGCAGTGTGTGAAAGTCGACGACTCAACTTCGGACTGGGTGAATCTCACTGCTGGTGTTCCACAAGGCGGCGTTCTTTCTCCTTTACTTTTTTCCACCTTCATAAATAATATTTCTCGAGTCATTTCTTCTCCCTTCCATTTGTATGCAGATGATTTACAAATTTACAGACATTTTTCATTGGCTGAGTCTTCTGAAGCGATTAGTATGATGAATTTGGACCTTTCAGCCATACAAACTTGGGCAGAGAACTTGGGTTGTTGGTGAATCCCACAAAGTCACAAGCTATAATCATGGGAAGTAGTCGACTTAGAAGCAGGCTTGTAATTACTGACAACCACAAAATTTATTATAACGGTTTCTGTATACCATTCTCGGATAAGGCAAAGAATTTGGGAGTTATATTTGACAGCCACTTATCCTGGTCAGCGCAGATTAGCGAGGTGAGCAGGCGCATGCATTATTCTTTCCATTCTCTCAAACGACTCCAGTCCTTCCTCCCTTTGCAAACTAAAATCATGCTTGCTCAAGCACTTCTCCTTCCTACTCTTGATTATGCTGATGTGTGTTACTTGGATGTGACTGAGGAGCTACTAAATAAACTAGAGCGCCTACAAAATCTTGCCATTCGGTTTATTTTCGGACTACGCAAATATGACCACATTTCTGAATTTCGTGCTCAATTAAAATGGCTCCCAATCCGACTTCGTCGTGATGTGCATATCCTTTCTGTCCTCTACAAAATCCTCAAACCCATCCACTCCTGACTATCTCCGCTCCCGTTTCCGCTTACTACCTCCTAATCCCCGGCCTAGGCGCGCATGTAACACCAAGGTACTTGAGTGTCCTAGAGCGAACACCAAATTCTTTAAGAACTCCTTTACTGTTCGAGCTACACAACTGTGGAACAATCTACCACAGAAAATACAAAACTCTTCGTCTATATCGTCTTTTAAAAATCAATTAAAAGAGCACCTCTTATCGCAACTTCCTTGATAATTATATATATTAAAGTTAAGTATATCCATATTTTATAATTGTATGTATTGTTTTTTCTTAGTTCCTTCTCACTTGTTAAATACTACCACACTTTGTGTAATTAAGTGAAGTTAAATTGTTTGTGTGTACAGTCTTGTCCCCGTATTTATCATTTCTTTAGTCAGTTTTACAGGTTGGCTGGAAGAGATCTCTTTATAGAGATAAGCCCACCTTTGTGCACAACATTTAGTTTTTTAAGTTCTTTTTGTAAATTGGTACACAATAAAGAATATATATATGAAAACTACACATTTTTATGATTTTAAGACGCAACTATTATTTGAAAATTAGTTTTTACTTTTTAGATAGCCATTAGTTCTTTGCAGCTGTTGGTGTAGCACCAAATATAAGTATAATAATTATTGGAAGAAAGTAGGTTTTATTTTAAGTAACCATGTGCTATGTTTTCATACATCTTTTGATGGTTAAATTTTCCCTTGTATCTTCATAAGCGAAGATAAGAAAAAAATCAAATGGTTTGAGCCTAACCTAACAATGTTGAAGAGGGTTTCCACTTTAAACAGCTGCATACCACAATATTTTTTGGTAAAATTTAAATCATTAATTTCACCGAGCCTACATGAGCTCTTTTGAAATACTGCAAATATGTCTTGACAATACAGTAAACAACACAATCATGTTCTCTAACAATTTTATGTCATTTCTGTTAAAATTAAGTAAATTACATTCTTGATGATTTATACTATATAACTAAAAAACATGAGATTCCCAAAATATGGCAAGAGACTAGTAAAGTGATTTTTCTTCTGTGTCAGAGATTGTACTATCAAACATTGTTAATTCATACTGTTTACTTTTACATTTTGCTCTTGACCTTGTTCTGAAGTTAGGTCAATTATCTGTTTTGAGTACAGTGCTCTCTAAGATCATAATAAGCAGTAACGAATGCAATACGATGTAAAATCCTATCAGATATTTATAAAACCGTAATTTTGCCGGCGCACATACAGGTAACACATGAATCTAGTCGAAAATTAAGTTCAACAGGTTGAATATAATATTATTTACATGTACCTTTCAAAACAATCCTTGATTTCCGTGAACAGCTGATAGAACCACAAGTTATTATTAACTTACAAATGCGTAGTGTCTGGTTACCGAACAAAAATCTATAACAATTTGTACTGTTTGCAATGTGATATCACTTCTATCCTTGGACGGATGTCACATTTTCTAATCAATAAATGGAATGTTTACTAGAGAGACTACTAATAAAAAGCACATAACACAACGTGACATCGCAATAATAACTAGAAATAGACTAAAACGAAACAGATTGAAAACTACTGTGGGCGGCTACGCATAAAACTCACCTTGTGTTGAAAATGTTGCTGTCTTCAATAGAATCCAATACCTATAATGAACAAGTTGAAATATTCAACCCAAAATCACTAGAATTCCGTTACACCACGTCACTATGATTTATTATTTCACAAACAGAAACATTATTTGTACTCGTTCCTGCCATTTTGAATTTTTGAAGAATGTTGCCATTCTTTCTTTTTTTTTCTAAGGTATTTATAGTAGGGCCTCTAGCCTTTTAGCCATTAATTTTAGTGGCAACAACTTGGAACGCTAATGTATTGTTTGTACTTACAAAAGCCATGTAAAAAAAGTTGAATATAAAGGGGACCAGAGACGATCAAATAATAACTTTGTCATCAACTATGTCATGTCGATTTCTATGGAAAGATATAATGAGATGTATCGTGCTATAATGTACATCTTTACATTATAGCTGCTGTGTGTGAATCCTTTCATAAATGAGCCGCTCTTTGATTTATCTCTTTCTAGACGGGTGTACTCAATTTTAGGGAGCCATTGCAAAGTCCATACTTTAAGTCTATGGTCTGTGCGCTGAAATCTTTCGGACGAATAAACTGAAAAATATATTATTAATATTACCCATGGCCACGACGGAACGGAGCATTACAAACAGAATACTTAATAGTACTACGTACAGAAGTGTCACTTCCCAAAACAAATAAATGTAAAATCTTTGCTCGACAGAGTAAAGTAAAAATATGTATGTACTGAGCGCGTGCCAAACGGGCTGCATCGGCAGCCAACTGTGTGCCCCGTCCACATCCACACGCGAGATCACCGTGGACAGGGCTACACCCTGGGGTGCGCCAGGCCAGATTAAGACAAGATTTGTGTGTAAGGGCAAAGATAATATAATACTAGCGTACAGATACCCCATCCCATACAAAGAAACGTGACCGCCGTAACTACGTCATTTACTCGGCCTATATTGAGATGGCGGCCTAAGCCTAGATGGTGCTACCAACAATGACTCGCTAGCTTGTGGGCCGCGAGTAGTTTATTTTACACAAACACCAATAGATGGCGTTAAAATCAAACTGTACTTTTGCACTACATAGCCCCGTGACCTTGAAGCTTACGTCGTCAGTCACTCGGCAGATAAATTCACGTTCTTTCATGCATGCCTACTTTGCGATAGCGCATGATTTCTTGAGCGTTTGACATTTGTGTAAGAACCGCTATTTGAAGCTAACTGTTAGAGAGCTTGCCAGTCTTGTTAGAAACCTGTTTGCATTTCGTGCATTGGGTCTCGGGATCAAATCTTGCATTTAGATTTTACTTTTTGCGTTTCTTTTTTTCTTGTTTTTTTAATTATTATCTGAGAGTTTCTCTTAATTAAAGTAAAATGCATACTTTTATTTTAATATTATTTACAATTTTATTTTTCTCTAATATTTTTAAAAGTTCTCTACGATAAAATGTACGCTGATTAAAATTGTAGGTTAGTAAGTTGGATATTTTTTTAAACTGTATTTTATTGTTTGAGATGTAGGAATGTTAATGGTTCAAATGGCCCGCGGCTTCGCTTTCGTTAATTTCGAATTTGAGAAACAAGACGGATCGTGTCAGTGGCGCCATCAACACCAATTCAAACATAAATAAACACAGAATGATTTGATTGCCATTAACATTCCTGCTCCTCAAACAATAAATTACAGTTTAAAAAATATCCAACTTACTAACGTACAATTTATCCTAGAGAACTATTAAAAAATATTATAAAAAATCAAATTGCAAATAATAATATTGAAATAAAAGTATTTGAAACTCTCAGAATAAATAAAAAGAAAATCAAAAAGTGAAAAAGAAAGTGCAAGATTTGATCTCGAGACCTAATGATCGTAAATCAAGCAGGTTTTTAACCAGACTAGCTGGCTCGCTATCAGTTGTTATAAAATAGCGCTTCTTATACAAATGTCAACAATTACTGAAAACCAACATAATTATTATAATTTACAACATTGCTAATCCCCCAAAGAGAATAGCATAAAAGTAGGTTTGAGGAAAAATTGAATAAAGACTATCCAGTGGCCGCCAACTTAAAACAAACATAATTTCATCAGAATCGATCCCATAACTCGAAAAAAAATACAAAAAGAAAAAACTATTTATTGTACAGGAATGACAGCTCTACGATTTTATTACTTAAAAATGTATAGATATAGATTTTCATTTCATAATTATATTTCATTCTATCAAAATAGGTACATACTCGTAATTATAGTAAATGGTAATGTGAGAAATTATTATAGATAATATTGACCTGTGTAGTAAAAGTCTGAAAATGAAAACAACGCCATCTATAAACATTGAATGTGTGAGCAAACGACAACGTAGTACAAATTGTATTCACCAGAGGCAGCACAGTAAAATTATTTAATGAAATCATGGAATTTGGAACTAGGAGCCCATTATTCCTTTTTTTTGTGCTAAGCGAATTTTTAAAAACAAGGACATACTTTTTTCCAGGTCAAAAAAGAGATACGGAAACTTCAATAACAAATCGATACACATAACGCCATCTATTGAATATTTTCTTGAACTACATTTTCTTTGTATGGATTAAGAGGCCATGGTAAGGGTTTCAGAAAATCCATCATCATCATCTAATAGGTCGAATACCAACCTTGCGTTTAGGTAGATCGCTAGTCATAATAATTATAAAAAACCGGACTTATTTTTTCGGTATGGCCGTATAAATACACTGCAGTTAACTGCATCCATAACTGCCCCACATTAGGAATTCCTCCCATATCGTAGGCTGTGTTTTTTTTTAATTAGGTATAGATAGGTTCGCGTATGACCACTATCTCGCCTAATGGTAAGCGAAGATATACAGAAACTCACATGCACAAACACCCAGACTACTTGCAGGTCATTCAAATATTTGTTCCGTGCGAGGATCGAACCCGCAACATGCTGCGCGGCAGTCGATCGCTTAGCCACCCCGCCCAACTTGCCCACCATTTATTAGTGGTGAAATCGAAGAGAGGAAGAGATGTGTATTTAAATTAACAACGAGATAATTATTAGAGGATTTTTGACATTGGTGTGACAAAAACAAAAAAAAATATATATCTTGACACAATTTTATTGAAATAGAACATATTTTATTTCGTAAAGATTTATTTTTATCTATTATGGTTGTAGATATCAGACAATATCCACACTTGTTCAGGCAGCATACTCGATGTAAGTACCTATAAATTGTTTAGGATCGATTTTGTTGCCTAATCGAAACGAACGATTATTCAGAACAAGTGCGTAGCACGACTGTGCGACTAATTCTTTCGCCAATTTCAACTAACCTTGTTTTCTCGATACATTTTAAGAGAGCTAAAAAAATCTCGGTCTATAGATGTAAATTACATTAATTAGTAACAGAAATAAAACATATCAACAAAAACAGTTTGTACATAACGTCAAATTATAATTAATTTCTTATCTAGTAACAATAAATTGTAAATGAACTTTAAAAAGCCACAAAATCTTAGATTGATAACAAATAAATAATCGTTAGATGTATCGATTACATGAATATTGCGCATTGTATAATATTTAAAGACATAAGTAAATAGATATTAATTTTATTAATTATAACTAATTTTAAGACGTAACATAAAAATGCAATTCTGTTGCAATTAGGCAAAAAAGTACAGAAAATATTAGGGTCGCACTTGTATCAATTTTAGTCGCCTCAAATAACTTCTGCAGAATCTCTAAGACTTTTTTGCCAAACTGTAATTAAAAATTAAATTAGTGTAGTGTGACACTAAAGTTATACTATGTCATGTCTACTCCATCGATGTTTTATAGATTAAATACGCCTAAGAAACTAGTGAAGTGCGCCTTGAAGATTTTAAACATCGATGTTTCACTGTACTTCATATTTTGACATTACATAGTATATCGCTGTAGGTTTTATTACTTCGTTAGAAACATTATTTTTTATTACACATTTGGTAAAACCTATGAATATACTAGAGTTTAAATTAATATGTAGGATGTAATTAATAGGCGGGCAAAAACTGGAATTTCATTAACAACTATCATCAGAACCATAATTTTAAATATTTACAGATTAAAAATATTTTGGAACAATAAAATTTTTAAAACGTTTTATGATGCACTCACATCATAATTTATTGTTTTAGCACTATTATATTGATAGCAATGGAGAATAAAATAAATAAGCTAATGAAATATTTCAATAATTCACTATTCGGAATGTTTTCACTGGTTCTAAATTACAGAAGAACCAAGGAAAACATAATTATTTATTCCTCCCATTATTTCAATGAACGAATCTTTTTCTATCAAAGGATTCAGAGGAGAGACCTTGCTCTTTTAATAGTGAATCAATATTTAATTGAATTCTACACCTAAATAGCACATTCTAACACATATATTTGGTAAATTGATTAAAATTCACAGCTCGTGTAATTTTATTTTAGCTACTGTTTACAACTTCACAGTTGCCATTTTGTTTAACATGTTGATCTTTTTTCAAACTTTTAGTAATTGCTAATTCTTTTTGTTCTTTGCGTGTGTTCCGTACCTCAAATTCAAGTCTGTGACGTATTATTCGTTGCACGATGTCTTCTGTTGTCATGGTGTTGCCAGAATTAAGAATCTGTAAAGTGAAAATATTATGAGAAAACTGGTTGATCCATTCCCACTTTCAGCTCATTTATTTTCCACTTTACATCAATTAAAAATGAGGTGGCTGTTTAGATAGTTTACTTCCTTGAATTTGACCCTTATTAGCAACACTATCGAATGTTGTAATAATACAGTGTGTTTTTTTTTTAAATCAACGTGTTCGGTTTGTGGCCAGGATTATTGATTTTTCTAACATCCAATGATGCAGTTTTAGTTTTCGCCAAAATCGGCCTCGAGACTCCTATCAATGTTTTTCGATAATCCTCAAAGTAACGGATATAGCGATCCACGCCAAGTTAAAAATTCACCCTGTATAATACCCAATTGGAGATAAAAGCAAGAGATATGTTTTACCTTGAAGCAGCCGCGTTGTTTGGGCACCTTGTAAGGGTCGGTGCTGTCCGAGTCGGTGGCTATCGTGGTGAGGCCGTGACAGACCACCTTCACTCGGAAGTGGTCCATCAGCTCGGCTGTCACGCTGTATGGCGCACCGATCACCACTTCGTGAACGTACTGAAACAATTAAAAAAAATAATAATAATAACATGGATTTCCTCAAAGTAACGACTGATTCTATCATTTAAAATTAATTTTGCAGGATTAGGGTGCTCCCACATCTAACGACGCGGATTTGGATTTTCCCGTCGCCCTTTCTCTTTCTGTCACTTAGAAATGCCATTTGCTAGACCGAGACAATGCGATAGCACGCGGCCGCCTTGAAGATTCCGTCGCATGCGATCGCATTATGCTTTCTGTCTCGGTCTAGCAAATGGCAGTTCTAAGCGACAGAAAGAGAAAGGGCGACGGAAAAATCCGAATCCGCGTCGTTAGATGTGGGAGCACCCTTATAATTTGTGTGTAAATGCAGAGGGGGGAATGAACTATAATTAAAAGGAACAGAGAAAGACCATTATACCCCTAAATTTTCTGAACATAAATCGTTGCCCGATATAAGGAATTAGGTACTCCTGTATCGATAATTCGGAATTGCGGAACTGATTATGTAGATTGTAGACCATACATTTTTTTTAAACGTGGCCCCATCTAGAAATTTCTTCAGCGTCGTCGGGTGCTTTTACTAACATAGAAACTCACATACACAAACACCCAGACCCGGAACAAGTACTTGTATGTCATACAAATACTTTTTCTGTGGGTAATCGAACTAGCGACACGCTCAATAATCAATTGTTGAGCTAATGCAATAACCGTACCGTAATTTTTTCCAGTGCCACGGTGGATAAATATTGCTCGGTGGATTAGACATGTCTTATTTTTTTTGGTTCTAAGTGTAAGTACATGTTCCATACGAAATTTTCCTTCACTATTTTGAGAGTACTGCTAAAATAAGACCAATATTTTTATACCTAATTGAAATCTTAAAAAAAATATTCAATTTCAATTGCTGTAAAACAGCGCACTAGCAGTTTTGGTTGAATGCATAGACACGATGTTCAGGTAATCGAAGCACTTGACAAGCTTCAATGGCTCGAAACAAGCTATTAAACTGTGTTGTATGTACGCATTGCGAATAATTAGCATGTTAGTATAACCTTATTTTATCTCGTTTTGGTCGAGGTCTAAAATCAGACCATGTGTTAACAACAACTAAAAACAAATCGTAAGCATCAGATTCCGGGTCACTAAAGGGCAAAGAGCGATTTAATTTTACGAGGCCTGGCCCGGGCGGGAATAATACACAAGGCCCCACGTTCAACATACAAGAACCGTCCGTCGACCTACTCAAATTCTAGAAGAGGGAAGCATAGGTAGCTAGGTCAGACTCTTAGATAAACGGCGACCGATGAACGTTAACGCTCAGTAGTTCATAATACATTTTCAACTTTAAAACTTAGAACATTAAGTTGAAAATATTTTAAAATCTACAGAGCGTTACCGTTCGATCTGTTCTCCATCGCTCAGCAGTCTTTAATGGATTAACAACTTAAGTTGAAAATCTATCAAAGACTATTGAGCGTTACTAGCGTTGTCTACAAGCCCTGATGACTGTTTTTATTCATAACATTGCATTAGTCACTAAAACCGTAAGTGTCTTTATCGCCGGCGTTTAGTATAACAGCGAGGCCAAAATAGATTTATCTTTATGATGTTATCAATTTAATTATAACTTCGTTATAAGAGTTATCGATGAAATGACGCATCAGCTCGTCATTAATTATACAACTGAGAAAGAATAAAAAGGACGAAGCAATAGCAATCTGTAAGGAGGTTGTAGCAGGTAGTTTTTGCCTATCTAAAATTTAAAAAGACGTGTTCATCGTCGTGCATCGAATGTGAGCTAGGACCGAACTTTCCAAAAGATGAAATGTACTTGACATACGTCTGTCTATTCCTTTGAAAAACTGTGCTAATATTAGGTAGTTCGATTCTCGCACAGAACTAATATTTGCATGTCTATGTTTGTAAACGTAAGGTAGACTGGGAGATAATGCTCAAGGCATTAAGTCCACCGCAGACTTGTGCTTAAAGTTTAAATAAACGATACAGAAAAAATTCTAAGACCCCCCCACCCCCATAGATTTAAAAAAAAAACTTACTTTGCAAGCCAGCACAGACAGCACTCGCTCGTGTAAGTTCATGATGGGATAGTTGGAGCCCTTGTAGCGGTTCACTTCAAGGTCGGTGTGTAGGCCCACGATTAGGAAGTCGCCCTGCGCGTGCGCTGCCTCGAGGAAGTCCAGGTGACCTACGTGGAAGAGGTCGAAGGCGCCGGCGACGTAGACAACCTAGAATAGATTTAGAACTAGTTATCACTTCCCTAGACTTTTCGGTACAGAGCCTGTAGCCAAACTGCAAGCGACAATCGTTTACGTTCAGCAGTCGCTAATACATTTTCAACTTTATACCCATCGTTTAAAGTTGAAAATCTAATAGACTACTGAGCGATAGCGAACGAAACAAACGAAAACGATCTGCAATCTTTGATAGATTTTCAACTTTATGGAATGAGGTATAAAGTTGAAAATGTATTAGCGACTGCTGAACGTTAGCGAATGTCGCTTGCCATTTTGCTATTAGGGCCTGTAAAGTTTTGTTGAAATTGGAACTATAGGAAGCTGAAGCAATTGAAGCTGAAACAATCGCCTTGGCTGAAATCGGTCATATCACTTCATCATGTTGAAATTACACAGATGCATGATTTTTAAATAGAGAGTACTCCGGTTAATACTGGGTATTACAACGACCTTTGGTAAGATTGGCTGTCGAAATTTCACACTTTGAGACCATTAACTGTCAAAGATCTTGAAGATAAACTTTATTTATTATTAAAACCGAGTTTCTGTTATTTAGCCACAATGAGCTCGCTTTGTGAATACATTTTATTATCTTAAGATTTATATTGATAGTCTGCTATTGAAATTTAAAATTTGTGGGAAATTCATTATACTGAAATCAACTTAATTTACACATAATATTGTTTCAAGGAACACGAATGTATTGGAAAAAGATTTAAATAATACATTTAAGGGTCAATTTCCACTGACCTTATCGGTGGGTTTGGGCGAGAGGCCACTGCTGAACTGTATAATTTTCTGTGTGGTGGGCAAGAACTGTGAGCAACCAGTGTATGGTGACCGGGCGGTCGAATCTGTGCCGAGGTTCGAAGAGTGCTCGAGGGCCACGGAGTACTCTTTGTCACCTCTCCTGGAAATCAATTTGCCTTAAGTGTAACCTAGAATAAGATGACATGGTTAATGGTTTGGACATGTTTTAAATGTGAACAAGATAGGCATAACTTTTTAAGTTAAATGCTGTGTGCACACAGGGGGGGTATTATAATGTCTTAAAACCAGGCTTGTTCCTGTGAGTGAACGAGATGGCGCTAGACGACTTATATAGCTCCGTCACTTTCACTCGCCGGAATAAGCCTGGTTTTAAGACGTTGTAATACCCCCTAGGTCAGTGAACGCCTTCGCTGACCGTCCACCGTTAACGCCACGCTTCGGATCGCGGGCTGGCCAAAGAACGTTCTTTGGCGTTCGGTAAGCCGTTCTTACAGGACCAACGAAGGATAGCAATAGACCAAAGAAAGGGCCGTTGGCCTCTGTTGCCCCGGTATGTACGCGGCATTATAAAAACTATTTATATTCGAGAGAGAGATGACTGTGAATTCTATTCTAATTTCAAATCAAACTATATTTTGCCAGTACATATGTGGAAAAAACAAAAATGTACTGTTAAAATACTATTAAAATCTAAAATGATTAAAGCTTTACTATTGCTATAAATAATTGCAATATATTGGTTTAGTTTTTCTTTGAACTTATAACAATTAATGTAAAAGTAAATTTTTACTTGAAATGTTCTCTGGTGAGCAGAAGCATACGTCCTACTAGGTCTGTGGTTGAAACTCCAGCTGTCCTTTGCACTTCCCTGCAAATATTTAAATCAAAGACAAAGATTTACTAACAAAAGGTATTTGGTAACTTGCAAGGGGCATTTACACACGTCGATTTTTCGGTGGCAGGTCGCATGCCTAATCGCTAGGCAAGATGCCCGAAAAACCAGTACGTGTAAATGCCCCATTATGGAGACAAAGTTCTGTAACAAACATAAACTTTTCTCAAACTTCTATGACTTCGAAGGTAGCCGACAATAATGTCGTACCTAATTGACAAAGTAGTAGTAAGTAGATAACCAGAATTTATAGTTTTAGAACCAATTTTATTTTATTGAATTTCTTTTTTTTATTAAGTTTACTCACAAACACGAACCTCCATACCCAGAACAACTATTTCCAAATCACACAAAAAAAATCCATGCGGAAATCGAAGCCGCGATACGTAGCGTAGCCCAACTGTTTTCCATGTATTTGAATTCATAACATAATCAGCTTATTATGTTCTCACTGCTGGGGCATGGGCCTCCTCTCTGTGAGAAAGAGTGGGCTGCAATCCCACAAAAAGCGAGCCGAGTGGTGCAAGTTCGTAAATGTAACAGATGAGCAGTGGTAATTAAATAATTTACAGAGTAATGGGTCTGTCTGGGTTCGAACCCACGACTAGTCAATCGGCGCCATTACCATTAGAATACCACTGCTAGAATAGAACCTCAATATTTGTATGGTCTCTTAATGTATGTACACTCTTATAATACTCACTCAATAAAAAATAACCAATGTTATTTCCTATTTTAAATTATCCTTAATTTATTTATAAAGAAGAATGACTGAAGTTTGAACAAACTCCATAATCAGCATTAGGTACACAAAAAAAAACACTGAACTGATAATGAATAAATAATGTGTTCGAAATTATTATGAAGAACTGCTTTTATTATCTCATGCTCTTAATTATTAAGGATAGATATTATATTATTATTTCCCTGACAGACAATATAAGTAAGGAAAATTATGCATCTATTAATAAACACTATGGTACACCGTACAGTCAACAGAATAGCCCATAGACATTGTAAGCCCTGTTTACCTATGCCTATGCTTACAAAACACGCAAACTACAAGAGGTGCACATTACAAAAGAATAAATTCACAGTGTAAGAGACAAGCACTTACCTTTACCATGAAATTAATACCTACATGAATGTAGTATAGAAACCTGTCAGTATAGAATATTGATTCAATACCCAATTATTTATTGAATTCCATTTGTAACAAAGATGGTAAAAAAAACAAGTTAAAGATACAATATGGACCCTATCGGACACGCAGGGCTGAATAGCAATTTAAAGAGTAGCTACATTCTCAACTCAGTTTAATCACAGTATTCATATTTTCGATGTGTTTGCAACTATCTAGATATTTATATTTAATGACAGTAGTTCTATAATAGGAATTTTCCTTTGGCTTTTTACATTAGACATATTTGTCAGAAGCAGCCTGAACATTAAATTAGTCAAGTCAAAAAAATTTTTGTTTCTTTTTTTCCAATTGAATTGTGTGAATGATGATACAATATGTACCTTACTACATTTTCAAAATTTTCGCTCCACATACGCACTACAAATTAGTCCTGTATTAAATAATTAATGAAATCTATAGGTACCCGGATTTCTAGTTAAATACAGGTATATGGTTGTGTTTCATCTCTGCAGATGTTTTGAAGGAACATATGTAAAGTATGATAATAAGTTATTAAATTTCAGTAAAAACAATGCAGCAGTTTATGATGTTATAGACTGTGAAATATCAATTTTCATTAAGGTTTTGAATGGGTTATTTAGTTTTATTAAGTGAAGGTTTTTAAGATAAGCTTACCTATAGCGGCCAGCTTTTTTCACCAAGTGATATGTATCAATTCCATCGGCAGTCACCGTGATGTCATCTGGAAAAAAGAAGAATGAAGAAAATGTTTAAATAACTTTCATAAAAAAGCATCTCCAACATCATACAAATCCACTAGAGGTCCAGCTAGCAATCCCTGACACACTGAACCGCCTACAGAGAGAGATGCAAAATCATGAACTTGGATAGTCTGTCATGCATGAGACATACCAAAGTCTAGTTCGAGTCCATCCCAAAGGGGAATAGACTTTCAAAGAGAATTGATCTGGCAAACTATCTGCTCATAGTCTTAAGACTGATTGCACAATAAGAAAGGAAAAAAAACTTTCGTTGTAGTAAAAAAATTAAGGAAGTGAATCTGTTCCATGTAAAAATTTTGATATTTTGATAGAGTTTAAAATAGTATTGAAGTAGTATACAGGGTGAATTTTTCAACTGGGCGTGGATGGCTATCTCCGAAACTATGAGGAATATCGAAAAACGTTGAAAGGAGTCTCGAGGCCGATTTTGACGAAAACTAAAACTGCATTATTAGATTTTCGAAAAATCGATAATCCTGGCCAGGAATCGAACCCGCTGATTTTGGAAAAAAAATCACACCCTGTATTATTACACCATTTGATAGTGTTGCTAACAAGGATCAAATTCTGGGAAGTAACCATATACGAAAAACTTAAGGGAATAGTTATTTTTTTATAAAATTGCGTTTTTCTATGTCATTTTACTCATAATGAGCCATATTCATTCAAAATTATTAAATTTCATTGTTTTCAATGTTAAACTGGATTTGACGTCTCAATAAACCCACTGCATTCAGCAATAATAAATTATTGAGTTGAATAAAAAATAGCAATGTTTCAAAGAAGAAACGGTTATCTTATGTTTCGAATTAAGTCATTGCTTTGAAGATTGATCAGTTTTTTTTTAATTATACATTTTCCTTAAGTTTGCCGTTTATGATTACTTCACAGAATTTTATCCTTACCAGCAACACTATCAAATGGTGTAATAATACAGGATGTGATTTTTTTTCCAAAATCAGCGGGTTCGATTCCTGGCTAAGATGATTGATTTTTCTAAAATCCAATGATGCAGTTTTAGTTTTCGTCGAAATCGGCCTCGAGACTCCTTTCAACGTTTTTTGATATTCCTCATAGTTTCGGAAATAGCCATCCACGCCCAGTTGAAAAATTCACCCTGTATAAGAATATTAATAAAGTGATTATATATGTATTAGAATTTAATCTTAACTAACTCATTAGTCTTTATAATATTCTCGAATTTAAATTTTAACAGAATAATTATTTAAAGATTAGTATTTTATCTAATCTATCTTCACACAGAATTGTAATAATTTAATGATTAGCTAAGGATTTATTCAGAATTAGTTACCATTTTATACATAATTAGTTTCATGAGATTCTACAAAAAATAACTTTGAGATTAGAGAACAAAAAGTAGTTTCAAGGTACATCAACATGAGAAGAATAGTACTTTTTGCATTAATATTATTTTAGGTGGAAAATATAATACTTGTCTCTGGCTAGCAAAAAAAGGCACTTGTATTCATTCAGTACTTGTCCATTTAGGTTTTTTACAATATTTTTGCAGTTCATATTAATTCTGTCTGTACATACAACTAGTAAATTGAACTAGGTATCAATTATTTCATAGCTTGTGTTATAACTAGCAATTACGCTGGTTCTCAGGAAAACTGTAATTTGAATTACCTCCATGCACACAAAAATCGCACTGGTACTTGTCCAAGGTCTCAAGAGTGGTGACATAGGGTGCTCCTTCCACCACCTGGTCCACCCATTTGATTGCTCGCACCATTTTGTACCGCTCCTCTTGTGTGAACACTGGAGGACCCTTGTGCTTCGAGATCTCTTCATCTGTATGGACTCCCACAATCAACACATCGCCCAGTGCTTTTGCTTGTCGCAACGAATTTGCGTGACCGAAATGCACCATGTCATAACTGGAAACAGAAATCAATACCACACTGTGATCCCAAGGAGAAATTATTTAGAGAACAGCGTGTGTACAGAACAACTGCGAGCTGAAATTGTTCGTGCCGACTGCCGGATGCTTTGTAATTACCCATTCTACATTTATGTGCTACAATACATTCACGTCAATACTTGAAAGTATATCAATAATTACTGGCGAAAATCACTAATGCGACTTAATGTTAGCAACTGAACTGTTAGTGTATAATGTTTCCAATTACCAAGCACGAAGACATGAAGTAAAAATAAAAACTCGATATTACTCACCACCCATCGCACCACACATTAACTATTTTTTTATTTTCGCTGTTTTCACCCATCTTTAAACAGTCTGATTTTATTGAAACTACAACAGAGTTGTTACACTTTTTACAATAATAATTTGTTTAGTAATTGAATTAAAAAACCGAAACCGATCGCCAAACCACACTCACAGCACCTCTGCCCCTCGAAAGTTTCACGAAACAACTGATAAAACGAGCTGTCTCGTTTTCATTCTGCCTCAGACGTCATGTGTCAAAATGCGACATATTGGTATTCTCGGTATAGATAGTCAGTGGTACAGTACAGATTGCTAAAGCCGGGAAATGGAATGTATCTTCGCAGTATTTTTTCTGATAAATATTGTTTTCTCTATAGTTTTATTTTAATACAAATTGTTAATTCAAAATAAAGCACGTGAAATTATGATGGCAAAGACGAATTATGGGGACTGGGGTCAATACATAAATAGTCGTAAATAACCCTTTAAAACTATGAATCAAATGAGGTTTTAGAATCAAAACAAAATCATAAAAAATACTCCTTTTACAAAATCATAAAAAAAATACCCGTAAATGCGTTTAGCTGGTAATAATATATGCCCACACATACCTAGAATATGTGCCTAGACCCACACGGACAAATGCCCCACCCGGACAAATACTTTGTTGATCATAAAATATTCGCTTCGTACGGGAATCGAACCCGTGACCCGCAGCACAGCAGTCTATCGCGTGATTCATTTATGAACATTAAAGTATCGGAACTTACACACCAATATTATGTTTTCTATACTAGTACCTACGCCTACGACACACATAGACACTCTTAGACCTAATTAAATCTTATTTGAGACCAAAACGGAGAATAAACAACAATATAACTATTGAGTAATGTTTGGTCTCATTACTCAATTTAGGTACGAGTAGGTACATAAACTTCCACACATGTGTAATAAACAACATGTAGCGTAAATCATGAAAGTATGGTAGTTACTGTTTATCTAATCGTCGCAAGAAACTTAATTGGTTCGTTTGAATCACGCCACTATGGATGACGAAAACAAAACGATTTCGTTGGCGTTTGGACTTTGTGTCCGCTTGACTGCATATAGTAGGAGAGGAGACAAGCACGGGCACGGGTTACAGAAGTTATCTCGATCTTCCGATTTACAGGGTCGATGACATTCTTTAGTAGCCTGCTTTATATCTAGTTTTGTACCTACAGTTAAAAATATTTTTGTTCTTGTTATCTTTGGGCACCTACGGAACGTGTACAGTTCTTCTAGAATTAGGTACACAAGGCTTATTCGAAATTCATTCATCATCATCAGTCTATAATGTTCCCACTGCTGGGACACAGGCCGCCTTTCTGTGAGAGGGAGTGGGCCATAATCCCCCACGCGGACCAGTGCGGATTGGTGGATGTCATGTCTTCGAATTATTGGTTCTGCACATGTCGATTTCCTCACGATGCAGAGATGCATGTCTTCCTTCACCGTTTTGAGAGAAATTCATTGCTGATCGCAAAATTTAGCACAACTTGTATAGTTTAACCACAGTCTTTAACACTAGCTTTACTTGTTACAATAAGGAAGCGAAAACGATCATTTGGAACACGTAATCAGTAGAGTTCTGCATGTTTTATATTTAGATAGTTATGCATTACGATACGAAATGCGTGCGTCTAACTCGACAACCCTTTATCTGATAATAAGTAATCAATGAAATAAACAACGCACTGGGAGTGTGCTATGGCATTGACGATTTTACAATGTTCTTATCAATTTGTAAGAACCTACTTAGATGGTATTTATTTAGTTTATCTACATTTTGATTTAGACTTGAGTCTTAGTCATCAATTAATCATACTTACGTTGTAATAATTATACATTACATGTTAGCCACGCCTTTTTCACAAATTATGGAACACGCTATGATCCTTTTTCTTCATCCACGTTGAGTCATACAAGCACGCCGCCGCGCCGCCGCCGGCCGGCGCCCCGGCCTGTGGCAAGTATTTCACTACGTATTTGACCTTTCAGAAGAGGACCCTTAGCTATACCCTTAAAACAATACCCTTACCCAATAAGGTCAGTGTAGGATTTACTTACACCTATTAATAATTCAAGTCGTAGTCTTCCTTGGGCGTAAATTCCCGGCGCCGGCGTTGCTACTATCTGTCTTGTTTCATATACTACTGAAACTCAGCATAGGAAAAAGAAATTGGGTGTGATTTGACATAGGGGGAGCCCACAGGATTTTTTAAAACCTAGTGCACCACACTAGGAATTTCTCCTGTCGTGGGTGCGTTTACAAACATAAACTCACTTATCTAGACCCAGGATATCTACTTGTAAATCAAACAATACGATCCGAGCGGGAATCGAACCCACGTCACGCAGAGCACCAGTCCAATTGCTCTGCCACTGTTAAAGTTTGGGCCTGAAAGAAAACTGCTACAGAATAAAACATCTAAATGTGAAGTAAATAGTATTTATTTAATCTTTAGCATCAGCCACACCCCCATTGGTAATGGCAAAAGTAGCTTCACTCTCAGGTAAATCTGGAGAATCATATATTTTGGCAATTCTGTTTTCACCGCGTCCCTTCCTTAGGGATATTCTAGTCGTAGACGCGTGTGCGAGGATGTTGCCTCCGATGGGTTTCTTGGGGTCCACTTGAAACGACAATGTTGCTCCAGGGTCGGCTGTCATTTGATTTGTTATGAATACCGCGACGTTATACTCTTCTGAAATCTTTGAGAAAAATATGTTAAGTATAGGTAGTGAGTTATAGTTAAGATATTTTTAAACTAGAACCGGTTCTATCTTAATAAGTCTGTGGGTCTTTGTCTATAAGGTAATAAGGAATTAAAGTTTTTCCGCATACCGAATTAAAATAATCAAAGCAAATTAAAAGCGGGTTCGTGTGGGTGCAAATAATAACTTTTAACTAAAACTGAGAACTTGTTTTTTTAAGTCAGTCATTAATGAATTTGAAAAAAAACGTACGTCTTTTCAACTACTTGTAGATGATAAACAAATATCATTTTGTTCCATGCAGGAATCGAACCCGCGATACGGCGTAGCAGTTGACCGCTCGGCTACTATATGCCAACCATTACAATAAAGTTGGGTATTTATTATTCTCACAAGCAAAATCAACAATTAAATACCAAAAAATCTTAGTTATTAAATAATCTATTGTCTTATCTCAAGTCGAATAACCGCTAAATAAATAATGGTTTGGAATAAAACCGGATGCATAGTTTTATCTATTGAGAACAAACGAGACAATCTTGGCGACACGCGCCGTGATCTTGAACTCATCTGTAACGTAATGTTGTAATACGTAGTTATTATAAAAATAAGCTTATAAATAAAACGCATGGAATTGCGACGTAGAACAATAATTGCGTTACACTAAATCTGGACACCGAACAAAGGCGCAGTTCACGTTGATGAAATCGATCGTGACAGTAGAAATTATATATGTAGGAAAAATCTTATTGACGATGACGGAATGAACCCCTTACAGTTCAGCATGAAGTTTATGAGCATCAGGAAGGGGTCCCATAACAAAATTTGCTTCATCATCAGCCTATAATGTTCCCACTGCTGGGACACAGGTCTCCCTTCTGTGAGAGGGAGTGGGCTAGAATCGGCCCAGAAGAAATGGGCCCAGTGCGGGTTGGTAGATATGACACATTATTTCCGAATTTTTGGTAGTAGTACATGCCGGTTTCCTCACGATGTTTTCTTTCGCCGTTTTGAGAGCAGTGATGAGGCCCTTAAGGCCCTTCTAATCTAAGTTTTGCAGAATAAAGAGAATTTGGAACGGAGTTAGAAAATTGAGAATGCTGGAGCTTTACCATGAGCTCTTAACGCGATTCAGTTTAGGCTGTGGGAAAGAGACAGAGGTATACAAGTCGTCTAGCGACATCTCTTTCCCACAGCCTAAACTGGATCGCGTCAAGAGTTCATGGTAGGCCACCTGATCGACTGATCGTAGCTCATTTATGACAACTTTTTGAAATTCGGGGTACGAGTATGTTAGGAACTTAGGAGTTCAATGATTTAACTTTTTGGCCGCGATAATAATAAGTATATGTATTCATTTAAGAGCAACATTTTATGTTTTTATTTTTATTCCAATCGTCGGAGGCCCTTCAAACTTGTGGGCCCCGTATAATGATAGGGTGACGGTAGCTACGCCTCTGATCAGTAGTTTAGCATAATCTGTCCTTCAGGGTCCGCCATTAAACGGTACCTTGGAGCGGAGCCCAATGTTATTGTTTGTTCCGTCCAATAGATAGGGCACGCAGCGTAACTGCGCAATTTGGGACCCTCGGCAATTTATATCAGGTGCACCGAAATGAAAGAAGCCATCTATTTCTATATACATACCGCCCAACAGATTGATTGTACAGTCACGAGCAATAACATGTAAACACTTAACAAAATTCAAATGCCATTTACTCGTAAAATACTGGTCTTCACTTTGAATTAAGACCTATTTCATTATAGTATGGCTTACAGAATAGAAGTCTAATGAAAAAAACAGAAGTTTAATCAATATGGTAGCAAAACATCGCTTTTCAATACTTCTTAGTAAATAATAATAATAATAAATAATATTCCACAACTATCACACAACGCCATCTAGTCCCAAGCTAAGCAGAGCTTGTGTTATGGGTACTAGACAACTGATAAACATACTTAGGTATATATTTCTAAATACATACATATTTTAGATAAATTACACCCAGAGACAGAACAAATGATCGTGCTCATCACACAAACATTTGTCCTGGGTGGGAATCGAACCCACGACCTCCGGCATAGCAGTCAGGGTCACTAACCGCTAGACCAACAGTCCTCTATCTTAGTGTTTACGTACTATTGCTCATGACTGTACAGCACATAAAATCATGCTTGTTTTGCCCGCAGTGTGACGCATGATGCAGATACCCTGAAGTGGCACTTACCGGTTCGCATGTTATGTTTTAAGTCCCATACTGTGTTGATATTACGTCATTGTCTATATCGTCATCAAGCAGGATCAAATCCACAGGATAATAATATCCATAGTACCATTTTCCCAGCCCAGGAATTGTAAAATCATGTACACCAAGATCCCCGTTACCACAGCACTTATCCATAGTTACATTAGACCTGTTATCATTTGCGCTAAAAGTAGGTATCTACGCTTGCTGTTTGAGGATTGAAAAAAAAATGCAAATAAAGCAAAAAATCTTGCATACGGCATGGGGGATAAAGTTACAAACCTTTTGTAGCCGTGAGAGGACTTGCGCCAGTTTCTGCTGCCTGTCGGCCAATTCGCCGCGCCCTGAGAAGTCGACTCGAAATAACGCCATAATGGAGTCTATTATCAAAAGCTTGAACAGACCAGCCTCTTCATGGAACTTTGCTGCTACAAAGTCGAGAAGCTCCGCCTAGTTAAAAGGAAAAAAAAGTGACTAAATACATACCTATACAGCTAGGTCTCACATCAAAAAAGTAAAACTATCAGTTAAGGGAGTAACAAAAAGTTTAACATCTGTTGAACACCTTGTCTAAAGAAAGTGTGTGTGCCTTCTCGTAGTATTTGTATGACGTATTGTTCACGTTGGTATATAAGGGCCGTTTTTTTGTTCCATTTTATAAGAAGAGTGTTTATCAGATGTTTAACTTTTTGTTAAACATCTGTTAAACACCATGTTTTTAACTTTTTGTTAAACATCTGTTACTCCCAAATCTGTTAGTACACAAATGACTAGTCATAGATAGAATAGTCAGTAATCAGCTGGTACATAATAATATGTTTACTAGTATTTACGAGTAAGTATAGGCCACTAACCTGATGTTCTGAGGTGTATGCTCTGGCATACAGAACGTTATCTAGCACTGCAGTTTGGTCTAAATTGAATCTATCTGCAATTGGACGTAATCGGTCTGGTCGGCTGCAGCATTGTTAAGGAATTAGATAATTTATAATGGTACTACTGGACTACAATGCAACTACAAAAATATCTAGGAACCTAACTTATTGACACGGTCGAAGCTGTATTGAAAGGGACATTATTGCTCAAGTGAGTTCGCGATATGATCGATTTAGTTTTCGATTCTAATTCACATTTTAAAGGTAGAGCCTTGATATATCTATATCCTCATCAATTCATCATCATCACCCGGAAGACGCGTCCACTGCTGAGAACAAAGGCCGGGTAGCCTACCTACCATTAAGTTCTTAAAGCGATAGTATAGTTCCAGGGTGGGAAAGTGACAGAGGTATAAAAGTCGTCTAGCGCAATCTCGTTCACTCACTGGAATTACATGGTATATACCACTACCATACCACTTGACTTACTTGTCAGAGTGAGTTTCCTCCGTGTCTCGGAAAGCACGTAAAGCCGTTGGTCCCGGCTGTGGCTGTCATTTAAGGTCATGGCACACTATGCCGGCACCGCAACGGAACGGCTTCACCTCAGCACTTAACTTGTCATTCAAATTAGGGCCTTAAATCATGTGTCGTATAATACATTTCATAATGTCAAAATAAAAAAGCCAACGGCGGGGAGTCGGCGCGCTTACCGCTCGCTTACAACTGGCCTCGCAGCCGGCGTACTTGCAGCACGCCGACCTCATACTTATGGCGCGCTGACTCCGAGTTGCAAGCGAAAGCCATAAAACAATTATGTTCACGGTGGCAGCAAGCTTGCGCCTCGCGGCCAGCGCGCGGACTATGAGCTTGCACCTCGCTGACGGCGCGCCGTAGCCTAAATTCGAGGTAACGCCGTGCTGGAGCGGTACCGTTGCCGTGCCGGTATAGTGTGCCATGACCTTTATAGTAAGCTGCAAGTCAGAAGCTCTAGTCTGATAACCAGTCTTAATTACCACGGAGTATCTTACCCGGTTACTGGGTTGTGGAGGTCTGACAGGCAGTGGCTCTATGTTAAATACTGATATTCAAGTGCATCCGGTCTGACTGGTAGCCGACCCCAATTTTAGTTGGGATAAGGCGTGGCAGATGATGACCCTACTTCTAACAAAAAAAAAATGGTCATTTATAATACCTACTAGTTAAAATTTTATTATTTCGTGTTCGTATAGCCTGACGTAATACAAGCTTAAGGAAATACCTATTAATGAATGGAGTGACCACTTAACGAATGTGAATATTTAATTTATGAATTACTAATGATAATGAACTAATCCGTATTCCGCGTGAATCGTAAGATAAATATTTCCAAGTCCATATATTGTTCGATATGCAGCAACTTAGAATATTTACTAAATAAATCTAATATCATTATAAAGCTGAAGAGTTAATGTCGTCGCCTCACATATGCGCGGGCGACCGCGGGGTGTCAGCGGGGCTTGGAGAACCGAACCGCGCCTGCCTGATCGCCGCTGGCCGCCAGCACACTCAACTATCCACGCGCAGACCGCTCGGGTCATCTTTGTTCGCGTAATATTCTCTGTACTTACTGGCTGTAGCAATAAACCCTATTTTAATACAGTCCACTGACCACTCATTTATTATATAAGCCCAATCGAGCCCTATCAGTTAATTTTTCGTAGAACTACCCGCTAATCTCTGGAACTTGGAACAAAATGAAAAATGTTGGTGACGGTGATGTGACTGATGTGTGTGTGTGAATGCACCAATGGCTTCTATTTCTACGAATATTTTGTTTCTTTATATTTTGTGGAGCTGTAACTTACTTTCTAAGATTAAATATTAAATTGTACACTGTACCAAACTCAGCGAAAAAAATATTAACTCGTCGCATCTATACTTCCTACTTTTTTGAAGCCTTACCTTGTGATTGGCAACTGTGTAACCGTACACATAATTTGTTAGAAAACTTTTTCTAATAAATAAATTAGGTATATCAAAGGATACAAAGTATGTTCAGTATCCAGGAACATGACTTTTCCTCCGTGGTAGCCCGTTGAGTTTGGTATTTGTGTGGTGACGCACAAGGTGTGAGACAGTTGGGTCTTGCCGGTGCGGAACTCCCCGAACACTTCGGTTATTGCCATTGATTCAACGCCACCGGCCAGTAACTTGCTAGAATTCGATTCAAAATTAATAAAGTCCACCAACTTTCCTATCTACCTGCGAAGAGGTCGTGTCTATGGTCCATTCGAGTTCGAAATTAGAACGTCGCTCGTACTTAAAATTAGATTCAAGCCGTTTCATTGGTTGAAACTAGTTTATTTATATTAAACTGTTCAAAGATAAGTAAAAAAAAATATGTAAAAAAATACTTGGTGGAATATCCAATAAAATAATAATTCAAACTACAGCTCGACATAAAAATGTAGAAAACCGGAAGTCGCAACTGTCTTCGCGCTACCAGCACTTTGAATGATTTTATTTTAATTTTTATCACTTATTACGTTAGTTTTATGGCACGATAATAAATCTAACAAACCCAGTGCCGGATTTATGTTTTTTATGAGTGTAGGCTACTTTATTTCCGCCGCCCCATGTACAGTCGACAAAGTTGAATCATGTCCCATTTTGACAAAAAATCGTTTGAATACGTCAAATTGACAAAGATCAAAGTCGTTACCATGGATGTGTACCTATGTTTACGCGAATGTGGACCTAATTGTATTTGAATGTCAAAAAAGCTTATGGCGGGTCATCTTATTTGGAGCGCGAGCGAAGCGAGCGCGAAAATTTTTAGCTTTTTGGAATAGGACACGGCAATTCTTTATAGAAGAGCGAACGCAGTGAGCTCTAAAAGTTTAATGATTCCAGACTTCAAGTTTTAATTTAAAAGTGAGATCAATCATTTGAAGTCTTTAGTAGGTACTTAAACCTAATTCTATTTAAGTTCTCAAATTTTTATTTAATAATTAGTTTTGGTTTTTTTTTATTTTTTTCTGGGCCCTTGACTTTGGCGCTCCTAAAGAATGGAGCCCGTGTGCATTACACACTTAGCACATAATATGGTAGCGGGGGCCCTGCATACACTTATGAAATTTTGCACATTTTTGTTCAGACGCTGATAAAGGCTAACATATCCGAAAACTGGGCAGTTCTGGAAATATTACATACATACGGGTCGAATTGATAACCTCCTTTTTTTAAGTCAAAGCAAACTTCAAAAGGCAAACTCCAGCAGAGGCTGGAGGCCCCTGGAGAACAGGGGCCCCAAGCACGTGCTTGTAGTGCTTATACGTTAATCCGCCACTGGCCGCACCGTTCGCCTTAACCCGCTGCGCTGCTCTCATCTATCACTCATCACGCGATAATATAGGTTTCGATAGGAATGAGTTTCTAAAGGGATTTATTTAAAGTACTTATAAAAACCATGAGAAAATCAGTGGACGGGTTTGACTTTTATCCTCCTAAATCGAGTGACCGTCCCGCGTCCTCTGAAATCTGCCGCCCCTAGGACGCTGCCGCCCCTAGGCAGCGGCCTCTGCGGCCTATTTATAAATCCAGGACTGAACAAACCTGTGGTCTTTGTTTACATCAAATATCAAAGATTTTAAAACGCTGTCAGAAATAAAAATTTTAGTTCCGTTCCTACATTTTTATGTCAAGCTGTAAGCATCTTCATTCAGGTCATAAGTATTTGACGATACACTGTGACTTGGTGATTAAAATGTTATTTTTATAATGACATCGTATCATTTATCTCCCAAAAAGTAATGGTGCTATGAGATAATACTATCATCAGGGTACAACGTGTATTACCCATGTTAGTGAATTATCTATCAGCGCATGGATGCGCTCGACAAAATCGGGTTATTTATATTAATTTAATTGGGAATATTCATAGGTTACCATTTACTAATTGCCACTTACTCTAATTCTGTGCTTCCAGTGCTAATTTTAAAAACCTGTTTCCGACGATCACTTACTTCCAACGCAGTCATAAAACCAAGAGTTGCAATTTTTTGACAGGCTTCTTTTATTTTCTCTACTTTTGTATCAGAAAATCCTTTGATATTGCACAACTTTTTCTTTGTGGACATTTGTATCCCTTTAATAGTACATATTCCAGCAGCTTTTAATTTTTTTATGTCTGCTACGTTTATTCCATGCTTTTGTAATAAGTCGACGTCTTGAAAGAAATTTTCCTCCTCCTCGTTTTCAGATATATTATCGTCAAGAGCTTGTTCAATCATTACGACAAGAATAAATAATTAAAATACGCAAAATTAAATAACTTAGATGCAAGCTTAAATTACGAATATTGCCGCGCTTTTACTTTCTGACATAAATCCACAGACTAGCATAAATCCACAAGAAATCCACTTATAATCTTTTTATTAATATTTTTGGGATGGCTTCTGGGCTTTTGAGCCTAAAAATCTTGATATAAAGCATGGAAATTGCCCTAAATGGCCATGTATTTGATTGATTTGAAGGTTACATTGAAGTTCGATGTAGCTTTTTGTTTCACAAAAAAGCTCTCGTGCAAATGGCGTCTTTTATCTGACGTGGTTCTTAAAAGGAACTCAAGACGATCACTCAGCTATTTGCGAGGAAACTAGTCTGTGGCGGGAACTCTAATTAGCTTATTGTTGTTTTTTTTCACGTTCGGGACATTCTAACGATTTGCTACTGGAAATAAACTAGTTACTATCTAACATACACTAAAGGCAAAGATAATATAATACTAGCGTACAGATACCCCATCCCATACAAAGAAACGTGACCGCCGTAACTACGTCATTTACTCGGCCTATATTGAGATGGCGGCCTAAGCCTAGATGGTGCTAGCAACGATGACTCGCTAGCTTGTGGGCCGCGAGTAGTTTATTTTACACAAACACCAATAGATGGCGTTAAAATCAAACTGTACTTTTGCACTACATAGCCCCGTGACCTTGAAGCTTACGTCGTCAGTCACTCGGCAGATAAATTCACGTTCTTTCATGCATGCCTACTTTGCGATAGCGCATGATTTCTTGAGCGTTTGACATTTGTGTAAGAACCGCTATTTGAAGCTCACTGTTAGAGAGCTTGCCAGTCTTGTTAGAAACCTGTTTGCATTTCGTGCATTGGGTCTCGGGATCAAATCTTGCATTTAGATTTTACTTTTTGCGTTTCTTTTTTTCTTGTTTTTATAATTATTATCTGAGAGTTTCTCATAATTAAAGTAAAATGCATACTTTTATTTTAATATTATTTGCAATTTTATTTTTCTCTAATATTTTTCAAAAGTTCTCTAGGATAAAATGTACGCTGATTAAAATTGTAGGTTAGTAAGTTGGATATTTTTTTAAACTGTATTTTATTGTTTGAGATGTAGGAATGTTAATGGTTCAAATGATTTTGAGAAACAAGACGGATCGTGTCAGTGGCGCCATCAACACCAATTCAAACATAAATAAACACAGAATAAGATTTGATTGCCATTAACATTCCTGCTCCTCAAACAATAAATTACAGTTTAAAAAATATCCAACTTACTAACCTACAATTTATCCTAGAGAACTATTCAAAAATATTATAAAAAACTTTTTCAAAAAAAAATGCAACCGACTTCAAAACAACCACAAAAAAAGTTCAAAATAACCTACAAAAAAACTTTTCTTTCGAAAGTCGGTGACTTTATTTTATATTTCATTGACTTTGTGTCACCGACTTTCTAAAGAAAAGTTTTTTTGTAGGTTATTTTGAACTTTTTTTGTGGTTGTTTTGAAGTCGGTTGCATTTTTTTTTGAAAAAGTTTTTTATTTTATCCTTTTTAGTTTCACTATTCAACCCAAATTATTGTCAAATACATAATTTTCTTACATGTGCACTAAAATGTTGTAATCCGTAGCACCGGTAATAACAAAACAACGCCCATGGATGTATGTACACAATGAGCTAAAAATATTACTACTGCACCAAACTAAATGAAAATTTTATGGGATCAAATGGCAGATAAACTGTATCGAACAAAAAAAGAATCATCGAAATCGGACCAGAAACCTCGGAGTAATCGGTGTAGACAAAGTTGAAAACTTTTTAGGTTTTTGTTGTTTTTTGTTGATTTTTCAAAAAGTACTAGTCCGATTTCGATAAAATTTTAATGGGACCATTTCGGAAGTATACCCTATCCAACAAAAAAAGAATTTTTCAAATCGGTTGTGAAACGACGGAGTTATGCCCGAACAAACATAAAAAAAAAAAAAAAAAAAAAATACAAACATCCGAATTGAGAACCTCCTCCTTTTGGAAGTCGGTTAAAAATCAAATTGCAAATAATAATATTGAAATAAAAGTATTTGAAACTCTCAGAATAAATAAAAAGAAAATCAAAAAGTGAAAAAGAAAGTGCAAGATTTGATCTCGAGACCTAATGATCGTAAGTCAAGCAGGTTTTTAACCAGACTAGCTGGCTCGCTAACAGTTGATATAAAATAGCGCTTCTTATACAAATGTCAACAATAGGGTAGTTTCCAGGGTCAAAATAATTACATTCTATTTAGTCCGTATTTTAGATTACAAAAAAATATTGGACACGTATTTTTTCTTTTTTCGATTAAACAAAAAAGAACAAAGATAATAGCCTATTTAAGTTACCTGTGACGTCACTCTGCGCGAAAAATGCCACGCATCGTGACGTCACACGTAACTTTAATAGGCTATATCTTCGTCATTTTTGGTCTAATTTACAAATTAAAAAATACGTGTCCCTTATTTTTGAATAATCTAAAAGACGGACTAATTACATTTTTTTAGGCAACTAGCCTATTACTGAAAACCAACATAATTATTATAATTTACAACATTGCTAATCCCCCAAAGAGAATAGCATAAAAGTAGGTTTGAGGAAAAATTGAATAAATACTATCCAGTGGCCGCCAACTTAAAACAAACATAATTTCATCAGAATCGATCCCATAACAGACTCGAAAAAAAATACAAAAAGAAAAAAACTATTTATTGTACAGGAATGACAGCTCTACGATTTTATTACTTAAAAATGTATAGATATAGATTTTCATTTCATAATTATATTTCATTCTATCAAAATAGGTACATACTCGTAATTATAGTAAATGGTAATGTGAGAAATTATAGATAATTGACCTGTGTAGTAAAAGTCTGAAAATGAAAACAACGCCATCTATAAACATTGAATGAGTGAGCAAACGACAACGTAGTACAAATTGTATTCACCAGAGGCAGCACAGTAAAATTATTTAATGAAATCATGAATGAAATCATGGAATTTGGAACTAAGAGCCCATTATTCCTTTTTTTTGTGCTAAGCGAATTTTTAAAAACAAGGACATACTTTTTTCCAGGTCAAATTTAAAGAGATACGGAAACTTCAATAACAAATCGATACACATAACGCCATCTATTGAATATTTTCTTGAACTACATTTTCTTTGTATGGATTAAGAGGCCATGCTAAAGGGATGGACAGCTCCTTCCTCATTCAACCAGTGTTTCTTTCAGGCAAAATTCTCCAGGGGGGCAATTAAGAGACCTGGGGGGGCGGACTAAATAATTAAAACAAAGTAATATTTAAAATTAATTCCAGTTATTATTAATATATTAATTAATGAATGAAAAATGCTATCAAGCTACACAATAACTAAAAGATCAACTAAGCTGAACCAAAATTGTCAAAGTAACATATTATTCTTTACAAAAATCTTATTCTTCGTGGCTTTTTTCTTGCATACAAATCAACAACTTGCATACAAATCCAAAAATTCTTCTTTTGGAGTCTCTGGTCCCTCGATGCTTATCATCATACAATGCATTAAAGTTTCAGGTAGCATTCTGTTTCTTGCCTTATTCAGTATCCTATTCATCGTACTAAACGATCTTTCGACGGAGGCTGTGGTTACGGGAATGACAAGAAGGATTTCACGTCTGCTTCTAAGATTTTAGCGATTGGATTTTCACCTGTCTCCTTGTAAATTCCGCTTTCTAGCATGGACTTGATGTAAAATTTAAATGTTCTGTTCTGACTGTCGATATTATTATGTTATACTGTATGCTTCCCGTGGTCCACGGAAAGCAGCTCGCTTTATAGGTTTAAATGATTTGCCAAATTGTCGGGAAATTCGTCGTGAACATACGTAATGCTATTCAGTTCCAAGTGCCCCGGGGGGCGGTAAGGCTACTCCGTACCTGAAGGAAACACTGCATTCAACTGAATGATAAAATTGGTTCTTCTAATAAGAAAACAATTTATTGGTTTTTTCTCTTTCTAGAAAAAAAAAAAAAATTTAGCCCCCATAGCTTTTTTATTTAAGTGCTGGGCGGTGTCTTTTAACTTGTCTTCAATGGGGATTGTCTTAATTTTTTAAACATTCGATTTTATTTCATTTTCTGCAAATATAGACCATTTTGAGAAACTAATTTGAATATTTTAATGATTGGCTCAATAGCTTTTTTATTTTTAATATTTTAATTTTTGAGGTAGGTGACGTCACCATTGGCCTTAAAGTTGTGCCGTTTCCTTACTAGAGCAAAATTAAAAAACTGTCAACACAACGTCAACTGTCTAAACGTCACTTACATCCCGCTAGGTTATTGTTTACAAAACAAAATTACTCCTAGATGAACATACAAAGGAATCTAAGGCTTCTGAAATACTAACATCAAAGTGATCTTTGCAACAGTACATTGTATAAACCTTGCAACATTCCACGCCGTCATCACGACACCACTTTTCTCGCAAATCTTCTTTGGTACGAACAAAATGTTGTTTCGATTATTATTAGTATTATTGTTGCAAGTTGGGACAAAGCACTTCCTGTATTCTATTTTACTTGAAGTTTATGTTATATTGCCGATGCCGATTTAACAGATTTAACCGAGATTATGAAGCAATTTGCAGTTACAATAAAAACTTGTTTGTTTACATCTTTGACATTTCCAAATTGACACTTGTCAGTGGCCGTCTGACATCCCTGATTTTCTCATCAGGGATGTCAGACGGCCACTGTGATGTACCAATATGAAATATTGGTACATCGGTAAAATGTGTCGAAAATCAAATACGAATGAAAAATCTTTTTTTTTTCTTTTGCTGTTAATAGAGGGCAAAAAAAAAGAGATTTTTTAGTAAGCAATACTCGATTGTAACTAAAGAAATAGATAACAGAGTACAGCTAGCGTGGAAGAGATATTGGTCACACAAGGTTGTCAAAAATCCTCGGGTTCCTCCCAAATCTAAGAAAATATTTGATTTCTTCATTTTACCTATATTGACGTATGGATGTCAAACTTGGAGCATTACTAAACAAAATATGCGAAATGTAGAGCCCTGTCAACATAGCATGGAGCGTAGCATGCTCAACGACAAGTTAAAAGACAAAATCAAACTAGAGACATTACTAAACCAAACTAAAATCAACGAAATCACATATTGCATAAGGAAATTGAAATGGAGATGGGCAGGTCATATGTTGAGGAGTACAAATAATAAATAGGCTAAGGACGTAACCAAATGGTGTCCAAGATATAACAAAAGAAAGAAAGGAAGGCAACGCCTAAGATGGGAAGACGACTTTTGAAAGACGGCTGGTGCTACTTGGAGGAGGATGACCCATAAACGGAAGGAGTGGCAAGCTACAGGGGAGGCCTTTGCGAAATCGAGAGATAATCTCAATATCGGTGTCTAATAATACATATATAGATATATAAAAGAGAGAGAAAAAATGTAAACTTAATTTTAATATTTTTGTTTTGTAAGATTGTTAAATAAAGGCTATAATAATAATAATACTCGATTGTACCCTAAAATTTGTCGTTTATTCTGTATTGTTGGTCAACGTCCAATCTTGGTTTTTTTTTCTCGAGTAATAATCTTGGTACATGGTACGTGACACTGCAAACTGGTATGTATACCAAGACATTGGTACTTATGCTTGACAACCCTGGAAAATACTTGTCACTTATTTTTTAGGGTTCCGCAGCCAATGGCAGAAAACGGAACCCTTATAGATTCGAGATGTCTGTCTGTTCGTCCGTATGTCACAGCCACTTTTTGTCGAAATTATAAGAGATAGTTCTTATAATTTCGACAAAAAGTTGAAACTTTGTAAGTAGATGTATTGTGTGAACCGCGTTAGGACTTTCACACAAAAATAAAACAAAAACCAATTTTGGGGGTACCTCCCATACTTAGATTTGAAACTCAAAATAAATTTTTTTCGCCTTACCCATTCGTGTGGGATATCTATGAATAGGTCTTGAAAAATTATATTGAGGTAGTACTATTATTCTGTGATTGAGGTTACAAACATAATTATTTTTTTCTAAACTGAACAGTTTGCTCGAGAGACACTTCCAAAGTGGTAAAATGTGCCCCCTCCCCCCCCCGTCTGTAACTTCTAAACTAAGAGAATGATAAAACAAAAAAAAATATTTGATGTGCATTACCATGCAAACTTCAATTGAAAATTGTTTTGAACGAGATCGAGTTATTAGTTTTTTTTTTAATAAATCGTAAACTGCAATTTACCTTGCAAAGTTACAACCAACTACAAGAACTTTACTTGCTGCTACGGAACCCTTTATAAGCGAGTCCGACTCGCACTTGGCCGGTTTTATATTTTTTATATTTTCTGTTTTCTGAGGCAAAGATACAAAACTGTGTACAGCCAAATGTTTGAAGAAGGTGTTAAACATTTGAAGGGCAAGGAAGGTCAAACGTATTTTATTAAAAATATCAATGAAATATGAATGTATTTCATTTTTAATTAGTACATAATGATCAGTAACGCTATTCCTCGAAATGGTTTTTCAATTACAGCATATTAAAAAAAATGAACAATGCCCATTTACCTTTTTGTTCATACTCAGCGCTTTTTTATAGACGGTATTGCTCAGTCTATCCTCTATATCTATGCTTTCTAGGTTCTCAATGGTCAAGGAGTCATAGACTATTTAGTAATATTTTCGAAACACAACACTATTATTTGGCGTCTACGATTTTTGATTGATTTGTATTTTTATCTATGGTTTTGATGACTTCGCTCACGGGCGATAATCTTCGTACAACGAAACGCTCGACGTAGCGCCATATTGTTTTAATGTCGACAGACGTTTCTGGTCGTCTGTGATTGGCCGTCGCAGACGCTGGCAGGCCGCCATTTGTTTTTGCGTCATATGACGTATGTCTGACATTACTGCTGTTGCTACTATTGATCTTTATTGTTTATCCTGTCCGCTTTTTCTGTATTATTAAAGCCCCAGTGTCTCTACTATTACTTTTGATACTTTCAAAATGTATTACGAGTGGATTTGGCATCATTTCCCGTGTAGAAAAGACTCGCTGTGTGGTTAGAGTGTCTAAACTAAACCGTGATGATCTGCAAGACTGCAATCCTCGTAACCTGAATAACTTTCGAAGCTTTTTGTTTGTCAAAGCACGAAGAAAAGAAGTTCATTACGTCTAAATCTCGTCTCATTGGCATTACCTATCCTTCCCTGTTTACTGAAGATGAGATTTTGAGTGGAACAACACAACTTGGCAGTATACCAGTAAGTATTATGATGAAACATCAGCTATCATTACTTCTTGCTTTCTTAACCTTACTTTAACTAATATTATAAAATACCAAAGGAGGAGACAAGATGGATGTACACACATCCATTCCATTACAGTAACGGAGTAACAGTACTCAGATTATTTTAAAATAATAGGATACCTTTTATCCCAGGCTTAAATTCCTGTTAATTCTTTGTTATTAACGCGGGCGAAGCCGCTGGCAATGGCTAGTATGCAAATTGTTATATATTATGGGGGCTGCTAAATTTTGACCGTGTGGTAGGAGGCAGAGATATATTTTTCCTTTAGTTTAATAGATCTTTTGAAGAGAAATCATTGTACAGTTACATGCTAAAATAATAATTATGTTTTACTACATACATAATAACATAATGTTTGCTTAAAACTCAACTGGTTTGCACTACCTGACTACATAAAGCTCCCTCATCCACCGACTCCGAGGTTCACTATATTTCTTTATACTAAACATAATGTTTCTTCTTTTCCAGCTCATTATGCAGATGAATGAAGACCTGTGAAAATCCTGAGGATAGCAGATGAAAAATCACCTCACCATCGTTTTGGAAAGAGGCGAATGATAAACCATCGAGAATATACGGCAGCAAAAAAAAAGACTAAATTACCCATCCAAAGGTGCAGTGACGTGTTTCGGTACAGTGATATAAATAACAAATGCATAATATTGGAACACAATGCTCATAAAAATAATGTTGCGTCAAATAGTTTACAATAATGAACTGGTGCAATTTGATAATTTTACAATAAAAATTCGATTTTCGCCAGTTGCCTGTGATACAAAAATAAGCATTATTTAAAAGGAAATTGAAAAATAAATGTTTTAATATGTAATAGTTTTTTTTTTATTTGATTTTTTCCCAAAATTAACTTTGAAAAGTTTCAGTAGTATAGCAATATCGAGTACGGCGTTTTTTTTGCGCGAGCAACACTGATTAAAAAAAAAGAAACGTCATATGACATTAAAACTCAAAATGGCGCTACGCCGAAAATTTTTGTTCTGGAGTTGGCAGTCTGATACGTAGTATCTCTTAGTAGTCTGTGACTTCGCTTCGTTGAGAGAGAATCGTTAGCGGCGCAATTAAAGGATTATTTTTAATATAAATTACAATTACTTCAAGAAATTAACCGTCTAATCCATCTCAGTAAAGGTAAGGGCGTAAGTTAACCCTACGGAAGTACTGGAAAGTGATTATTTATTATGTTCATGTATTTCCTTCAGTATCACAGCCATGTTGAAGTAGTGTTGATTTTACTAAGTTTTCGTCAGTTTATCGTTCCAAAAAGTTAAAAGTTGTTCACAAGTTAATGTGACAGACCTAAGTTTAGTTTGTGTTGTGATTATAAAGTTGAAAGTCTTTGCAATATGAAAAGTGTTACAAAGTGCAACCTATTCTGGCTTCGAGTCGTCGTCGTGAAGGTAAGGCTGGATGTGTCTTCAAATAAACATCACAACGTAGCATTTACCAGTTGTATAAAAGTAAAGATATACATTTAAAAATCAAGTCGAAATACAAGTCATTCCTAATAATATTTTGATATTTTTGAGTATGTACGTAAACAGATAATAAAATGAATAGTTTTCCTATTCATATTCACAGTTATCTCAGTAATTGAAAGACATAGGTAGGCGTAAAGCAAGAATGGCAGAGTCCAGTTGTTTGTTTTTCTTTTTAATATGATGGTAAATTCAATATTTTTATCCATAAAAGTGAAAAGGTGAGTTAATATAGCAGAGGTATGCATGTTTTTAAAGACATTTAAAACAGTATTGAATCGCATTCATCTATTTATCGCTTAAAACTTTTCTCTATTGGGTTTAAGCATTGGCATTCAAAAATATGACATTATCAGCTTGTAGCATCAAAATGCTATAAGCACCTTTACATAGCCATTACATAAATTACATTTTATTGATTAATTTTCCCAAATAATAACACAAGTACAACCTTTATAATAGTACATGCATAGTCTCTTTTTAATTTGCCTAGAGCATATATTTTATTAATGGTTTCAATAAAATTAAGTGAAGTAGGTTGATGGATATTTTGCTTCTGTTGAAGTAAATAGAGTATGTTTGGACTAACATTTGATACACTATTGCATATTTTGACTGGTTGAAGCTATTATAAATTTAATAACAAACAGAGTGCTTGTTTGGGTTGGGTATAAACTACAAAATATTACTAGCTTCATAAGTTATTCCCCTTTTTACAGAGATGGATTCGGAAGACTCCAGAGATCAGTCATCCTCGAGTAGTAGCAGTACTAGCTCTAGGAGTCGCAGGAGCTCATCATCAGACAGGAGTGTACACTCCAAAAAGGGGGCAAAGTCCCCTCCACAGTCCCCAAAATCTCCTAGGTCACAGGGGCCACGGTCACCTTCACCTGAAAGCCGGTCTCAGTCACCATCACCACAATCCCCAATACCTGGAAAAGGTCCAAGGTCACCAGATAACTTGAGTGGAGCACATTCTGACATTAATTCACCAGAAAATTCAATACCTGCTTCACCAGTAGGTCCTAAATCACCAAGTGAAGTGGGTTCTAATGTAGGCTCACCTGATCATGGTGATCAGTATTCTACAGCTCCATTAGCAGATGGTCCAAGGACACCACAGAGTCCAGGTAGCTCGGCTAGATCTCCTCCGGGCTCTCCAGACAATAGGTCAAGGCCAGCTTCTCCAGACTCTGTAAGGAATTCTAGCAGACGCTCCCCCTCCTCAAGTCCATCTCCTGATAGCAAATCTTATAGATCCCCTCATTCCTCACCTACTGCTAAACGAAATGATTGGAGCCCGAAGGAAAGAAATGAGAAATGGAGAAGGCACACTAAAGCTGAACAAAAGATGGTCCCTGCTCCCAGAGCTCGTAGTCGGTCTGACTCCAGTAGGTCTAGTAGAAGTTCATCATACAATAAACGGAGTAATAAGGATCCTGCAACAGAAGAAATATCAGAAGGTAATGTTTTAGAAAATCATTTACTAAAATCTTGCAATACAATCAACTATTTCTGTTTTGTGCTTGTTGCATTTATATTTTATCCGGTATTTCAAACAACATTTGTGTTTATGTCTCAAGGAACCTATTTTTTTCTTTTTATATTCATAATGGTGGTGATGGTAATGTGGCTTTTGTTGTTTAGGGGAAATGGAGTCAGATCAAGAAGACAGAAAATCAAGAAGTAAATCTATTACTAGTGACAAACCGGATGGGAAAGATCTAAATATCAGTCATGAGGACCTTTCTGACGTATCTGACCTGGACTCTATGGGACCAGAAGAAACAGAGAAGGTTTCAAAGGTATATGAATTAAATATTGCCAGATTCCCCTTTTTTTTGGCGTGGTAAAATCATCAAATGAGTCCTCCCACCCCGGGCAGGGCGGGAGCGACTGTCGGACTTTTACTGACTAAAATCCATGGTGTCCTTCAATAGCCCTTTATGTTCAATTCAATTCAATTCAAATGTTTTATTGCATTCCATAATGTACATACAGGGTGGTAAACATACAATTAGAGAGAAACAATTCGTTCCTTTGAGGCGCGCGTGGAACACGACGCGCCGTCGACCCGGGCATGGTCCATGGTCGACAGCTAGTTGCCCTTTACTCGCTGTCCGCATGCCCGCGCCTACGGTGGCCGGAGATCGTCGTGGACGTCCAACGCCGTGGGCGTCTACCATTGCGGTTGGGACGGAGGGAGAACGCTGTCCTCTCCCTCTCGCGGCCCGCCTCCTCCTTCGCGAACATTACTGTTTCGCAGAAGGAGGCAACCAATACCGGGCGCGACAGGTCTCCGTCTATCGCCTCCGTGAGGACACGGCGGTGCTCTGCCCAAGCGGGGCAGTCCTGCACCGTTTGCTCCACCGTGTCCTCCGGGGGATTTTCGCAGTGGTGACACCTGGGCGTCTCTTCCCTCCCTAACCGACATAGGTACCTCCCGAAACTTCCCTGGCCGGTGAGGACCTGCGTCATACGATAGGTCAGGACGCCGTGACGTCTGTCCAGCCTCTCCTCAAAGAGGGGTCTTACCGCCGCGGTTGTGGCGTGCCCGGCCAGATTCCCCTTGAGGATTTAGACTCAACTTAGATAATTATATTCTCATTGTTTCTGTATTTATTTCTTAAATGCATTTGTTTGTTGTTCTAGCCTAAGTCACCACCAGCATCACCTGAACATAAACCAGAAGCTGTAAATGGAGCAAGCCAACAGTCCTCACCACAGTCAGATAATGGAAAGGGTGATACACCTAAACTAGAAAAAGTAACTATTACTAACTACTGCCTGAAACTTAGTACTTCACTCTTTTTTTAATTTGTTTTTTTTTTTGTTTAATCCAATTATCTAATTACCAGCTGTTGCCAGCGGTTTCACCCGCTGCAACTCGAAAATTATCCCACGGGAACATAAAATCGGGATAAAAACTATCCTATGTGTTAATCCAGGTTATAAACTATCTGTGTACCAAATTTTAGCCAAATCCGTTTAGTGGTTTTTGCGTGAAAGAGTAACAAACATCCATACATACAAACTTTCGCGTTTATAATAGTAGTAGGATTATCTGTCTTTCTATTTCTACAAGATATTCATGAAACTTAGTTTCTCTAAAGTAGTTGTATCTTTAGGTACCTCAAGAAAAGACAAGTAACACAGAAGATGGGGAGGAACAATTAGACTTTGAAGCAGAAGAAGGTGAATGTATAGAACCAAAACCAGTAGAACAATCAAATGGCGATGCTGAGGATAAAGGAACAGAAAAAGGTAAATTAGCAGAAAGCAATACCACTTACTATAAACTAGGAGGAACATGAAATGTTCCACTATAATGGTTCATCATCATCATCAGTCTATAATATACACTCTGTACGCAGTCAGTTGAATGCGAGCTTTTTCAAAGGGCCATAATCTTTATTCACTTTAGTTAAATTTATCTTTATATTTTACGTGCTTGTTAGATCCTAAGTTTTCTAATACTTTTCCTATTTCTATCCGTGGGAACCTGTTATTGGCTCTGTGTTGCATGTTACCACCGTTATTCATTTGTTATAGCTGTTGGTTCTCCTTAAATAAATAAATAAATAATGTTGGGAACATTCTGCTGGGACACAGGCCTCCTCTCTGTGAGAGGTAGTGGGCAATAATCCACCACGCGGGCCCAGTGCGGGTTGGTAGATGTGACATATTTTCGAATTCTTGGTTCTAGGACATGCTGGTTTCCTCACGATTTTTTCCTTCACCGTTTTGAGAGCAGTGGTGATGAAATAAATTATACAAAGTAATGCGCCTAATCAGTGTTCGAATCCACGAATGACCTACAATTCGTAAGTCGGGACCGATACCACTGGGCCACTGGTTAATTAATTTGAATTAAAGTGGCATAAGAAAATACAGTAAGTTGTAGTTGCCTGTCAACTACAGGTGCTTCATAAAAGTGATTGGCGCGAAGGCTATTTGTGTTTCACACGTGGCAAACATTCATCATTCTGAGTTACACTAATTATATTGATGTTATAATGTTGAATTTGTCATATATGAAAAAGAACTTGAAAGGCGAAGTTCGGTCAAAGCTCACTGTAAAAGGAGTGTTCATACCTAATACTTTAGGTTCTAATTTATTTCACAAAAAAAAAAAAGAGATTATTAGATTAAGCAGTAACAATGCCGAACTATGCTTACGCCACTAACATAGTTACCTTTCTCAATAAAACAAAACTTGTTAAATTAACAGAGGATGTCAGAGCAGCAAGGAGGTCCCGTGGCTCCTCTCTGGAAGAAGGCGAGGTGTCGGACGAGGCTGAGCGACGCCCGGAGGAGAGTGAACCACGACCAGTGTGTCGGTTCTTTTCGAGGGGAGCTTGTACGTGGGGCGTTAGCTGCAGGTAAACTATATTAGATCAACAAGGGGTTACAAATGAAATGATTTAGATGATGCCATTATGAAGAAGGCGAGGTGTCGGACGAGGCTGAGCGACGCCCGGAGGAGAGTGAACCGCGACCGGTGTGTCGGTTCTTTTCGAGGGGAGCTTGTACGTGGGGCGTTAGCTGTAGGTAAACTATATTAGATCAACAAAGGGTTACAAATGAAATGATTTAGATGATGCCATTATGAAGAAGGCGAGGTGTCGGACGAGGCTGAGCGACGCCCGGAGGAGAGTGAACCGCGACCAGTGTGTCGGTTCTTTTCGAGGGGAGCTTGTACGTGGGGCGTTAGCTGCAGGGAAACTATATTAGATCAACAAGGGGTTACAAATGAAATGATTTAGATGATGCCATTATGAAGAAGGCGAGGTGTCGGACGAGGCTGAGCGACGCCCGGAGGAGAGTGAACCGCGACCAGTGTGTCGGTTCTTCTCCAGGGGAGCTTGTACGTGGGGCGTAAGCTGCAGGTAAACTATATAAGATCAACAAGGGGTTACAAATGAAATGATTTAGATGATGCCATTATGAAGAAGGCGAGGTGTCGGACGAGGCTGAGCGACGCCCGGAGGAGAGTGAACCACGACCAGTGTGTCGGTTCTTCTCGAGGGGAGCTTGTACGTGGGGCGTTAGCTGCAGGTAAACTATATTAGAGCAACAAGGGGTTACAAATGAAATGATTTTGATTTATGATGCCAGAATTACCTAATTTCAAGCTGAAAAGTTTTTTTGGTACCAAATCTCAAGAACTACTGTTTTCTTTTGTGTTGGATACTTTATTAATCAAGAAAGGTTATAAAACGCTACCCACAATAGGACCCAATTAGTGGGGGTAAAACAATGGGGAATGCCTTGTATTTAACATAGTATTAAAGCTATTTATCTAATATCTTTAAACGAGCAATTCTTGTATATTTATATATAATCAGGATCTCGGAAACGGCTCCAAGGATTTTCATCAATGTTACAGATTAGGGGTTTTTAGGTCCCAGGTTCGACAAAAGCTCGGTTCCCAAGATACAGACATCTTTAAAACCGAGCGAAGCTCGGTCAACCAGATATTTAGATTTCAATGACAAAACTTTTGTTGGCTTTGACTTTGGGTCATGCGTAAATATGTTCAGCTTGAGAGTTATGCCAAGTTCAACATTTACAAGTTTATACCACGTTATTAAATATTTTCGTATTTCACTTCATTTACTGATTATATTATTGGTCAGGTTTCTTCACCCGGGCGTGACAGACAAAGGCAACTACAACATGTTCGACGTAGTGCGCGGCGTGCCCGCGGGAGGGAGCTACCCGGCGGCGCCTACCAGAGACGTCGCGCCTCCCGAGTCCGCGTGGGAAAGAGGTCTAAGGACTGCTAAGGAGGTGAGTGCCACGAAGTCCTGCTACCATTAAATACCACAAAATCAGATTCAGGCTGTTAATAAAACAATCAACTTTCATCTATCTTTGTACGAATTAGCCCGAATCAGTGAAAGGGTCTTTCATACTTCTATATGTCTCATCCCCATATAGATGGATGGTTCTAAAGGTGTCCAACTTGTATACCTTTAATTATAGATACACTAAGAAGAAATAGTCATCTCTTTTCTAGCTAGATCATCTTCCATCATACTTGATAAACAGTATCGTAAAGAGTATTTACTTATAATCAACAGATGCTGCGAATAGCGAACAAACGTAAGGAGCAAGACATGGACTTTGAGGAGAAGAAACTCCACCTGTCAGTGGGCGGGGTGGTGCACGACCCGGACGCGGAGCTCGCGTACGCCGCCGCCGCAGTGGGCGCCTCCCCGCCGCGGCACCACGAGGGAGTCGCGCCGCCGCACTACCGCGGTGACCCTGACGCCTTTAGAGGAGGGTATGTACGAGAGAGAGAGAGATGTACGAGTGAGAGAGACTACTAAAACCCCAAATCAATAATTTAGAGCACCAAAAAAACGCCGCAGCAATTAAGCTCGACTGATTACCGGATAGTGAACGTAACTGTTTTAGACCGCAAATAAATTGATCAGGAAAAAACATAATTTTTATTGCCCTCCTTGTCAAGCAGGATACAACAGACAGGATACAAGGACTAAAGGATTTTGAGCTCAGTCTGTTTTAGGCATAGACAATGTGTGGACTTATGGAGGCTTATTGCGCTCGACTTTGGCGAATTTCGCATTATGCTCGTTTGGCCGTGGCTAGACCTCATGCGCAGACAACTGCAAAAAATATGAATGCAAATCAGATTGTATTTTTACAAAAAAACCGGGTACCTGTGCAAGGTTAAACTTGGCCGCCTTAACCAAGCAAAATTGTATCATAATATAAATGTTGTTTTGCAGGCCATACGGTCCTATGTACCGTGGGCGATTTCCACGGCCGCAAGTTGACGAGCGTGAGCGTTTTTACGACCGTGAACATATGTATGAGCGGGAGCGAGCCGGATATGAACGAGTGCCGCATTATGACGAACGGGTTCCTGTGCCCGAGGAAGGGGCGTATCATAAGGTATAGAATATAGTGTAAAAATGTTGTTTTAAGACCGTATTTCTAGATAAATCCAAAATGATTTTGTGTCTATGCATCAACAAAGGAGATGGTATCAAAATTCACCCAAAATCAAAGATGTGATCGATACGGTCAAACTGTATGCCGATAGATTCTCTAGAACTATCTTAATAATCGTACCAAGTTTCAACATCCTAATCCATGGGATATCGGAGTTATGAGCTGTCAAAGTGTGCAAAAAATATCCATCTTGTTCCTTGAGATTTCACGTTTGTGCTGCCAAAGTACTCATGCTGCCGATTATATTGCGTACCAACGACGCCTCAGATGTTTTTAAACGGTATTACAAAAAAAAACTCTCCAAGTGCGAGTCGGACTCGCCCATGAAGGGTTCCGTAGCAGCAAGTAACATGTTCTATGTTCTATGTTAGGGGTTTGGTTTCCGCACTTAGTCCTTCATGTGGACCATTGTGCGTGGGCCATAGTGGCCTTTGGTGGCTTATTCCAACCAGCCCACCTCCCTCCAGAAGTTGAAAAGGTTCTTTGGTCTGTGGAGAACATCTATGTAAGTCCTGGGTGTCCCGAGGGCCTCTGTCCTGATTTGGGTGACACCTGTGCACTCGAAGAGCACATGCGCAACGATTTCATCAGTCTCCATGGAAGCCCTGCACAGGGCAAACAAAAACAAACAAACACTTCCACACAATAGGCATAACGGACAGCCGTCCGTTATGCCTATTGTGTGGAAGTGTTTGTTTAGGGAGCAGTGTCCCGTTATGGTCCCTGTCAGCAGACGCATGCCGGTCCTGTCCCGGCGTAAAAGACGTCTGGTTAGCCTGCCATCTAAGGATGGCAGAGCTTCCCTGGATTACTTGCAGCCTGGTGTCGAGGCCCACCATCTCTCTGCTTGTGAGAGGATGCGCTCCTGCAGCCATCTACGTATCTGGTTGAAGGGGATGGGTATAATGGGTTCTGATCCGCAAACTGATGCGCTGGATGCTCTCCTAGCTAGTTCATCAGCCGCGTCGTTGCCCAATGATCCGCTGTGTCCTTTAATCCATTGTAGTATCACTTTGTTGCGTTTAGATACTGTTAGACGTTCTAGTTCATTCATCATACATGACATTCAAGTATTAAGCTTGAAGTGGTATATTGTTTCTCCAACGATTGAAGGACTGAGGCGCTATCAGAGAATATACGTATATGGGTGTCCGTAACTCTTCTGGCCTCTATCGCATATGCTGCTTGTATAATGCCCATGCATTCCACCTGGTAGACGGTGTTGTACATTCCCAGCGGGCTGGATATATTTATGTTAAGGTCGCGTGAAAAGAGTGTGGGTTGTGCTCAGGTTTGTTCTGGGCCACCAGACCAATGAGCCGTACGTGACTGTCGGTCAGTATGACAGTGGTATATAACCAGTGAGTGGTCTTGGGACTGATCCCCCAATTCTTGCCAAACATTCGCTTGCAACTGCCACAGAGATATGCTGGCTTTTGTAGTGATGTAGTTGATGTGTTTTGCCCAATTCAGCGGTTTATCCAAAAAGATGCCCAGGTATTTGGTTTCAGTTGATAGGCTTAGAGTGGTTCCAAAGAAACGTGGAAGTCGTCAGCTTCCTCTTTTTTGTGAAGAGATTTACTGATAGCTGGTTTTTGTTGAACCAGTCCTCCACTATTTTCAATGCTTGGCGCATGAGGTTGCACAGGGTATTTTCGTGATGGTTATAGCGTCGGCATACCCTACAGAGAAGTAGAGCAAGTAACATAATATAAACGTTCTTGTAGTTGGTTGTAACTTTGAAAAGTTAATTGCGGATTACGGTTTATGACGTATTAAAAAAAAACTAATTACTTAATCTTGTTCAAACCAATTTTCAATTGAAGTTTGCATGGTAATGTACATCAAAAATTTTTTTTAGCTTTATAATTCACTAATTGTTTTAGAAGTTACAGGACACACATTTTACCACTTTGGAAGTCTCTCGCGTAAACTGTTCAGTTTAGAAAAAAATTATGTTAGTAAGCTCAATATCATTTTTCAAGACCTATTCATAGATACTTCGTGTGTACATCCTAATGCGGTTCACTCAATACATCTACCCACCAAGTTTTAACAGGATAGCTGTTATACTTTCGAAGAAAAAAGGCTGTGATACGGATGGACAGACAGACAGACATGACGAATCTATAATGGTTCCGTTTTTTTGACATTTGGCTACGGAACACTAAAAAGTGCCAGCATTACATAACAGTAGTCGCAATTGATGTATAACATCTGATAACTCACCGCATGTCTTGAGTCATCCACCCAAAGTTAAGAAACAAAACACTTTGGGAAATGTTACTTTACATTGGTCACCCATTCAAAGACAGACCTCGGTGCATGTTGCTTAACTTTGGCAACTCATCCTCAGATTGTTCTCAGCAAGTGTTGTTTTACTTGGGCCATCCATCAAAAGAGGTACTTTGGAAAGAAAGAAAGACAGAAAGAAAGAAAAGTTTATTGTTAGTCACACACAGAACAGAACAACAACATTAAAACTAAACAAGGGCAGTAGACACGAGTGCTGCTGGCAGGCGTCCATATATCAGTTTTGCAGCGGCATCTCTCCATAGGATCATTCTTGAATGGTTTTCTATTTTTTTTAATCGCGGTGAAATCATCAAATGATTCCGGAAACTCAGGGAGACTGGGGGGACTGTCAGACTCGTACTGATTAAAATCCACGGTGTCCTTCAAAAGCCCTTTACGTTCCAGGGTCACGGTAAATTGATAAGTCCCGCGACGCCGGCATGCTTTGGCCCTCTAGAGTCCCCCGTCATCATGCTGACACTCTTTGAGGCGCGGGTGGAACACAACGCTCCGTCGACCCGGGGTTACTGTAATGCTGGCAATTTTTTTTTTTGTGTAATAACAGCTATGGCGTCGTTGGTACGCAATAATATCGACAGCATGACTATTTTGGCAACACAAACGTGAAATCTCAGTAGCAAGTGGAACTTTTTTGGCAAACTTTGACAGCCCATAACTCCGATATGCCATGGATTAGGATATTGTAACTTGGTACGATTATTAAGATAGTTTTAGGGAATCCATCTGCATACAGTTTGACCGTATCGACTACACTTTGATTCTGGGTTTTTGGTCCATACATTGTGGACCATGTCCTTTGCTTTTCTTACATTATTAGGATCGTCACCCAATGAAGGATTTTCTTTTTATGGTTTCCCTAGTCAATGGATAGATAGCGCTGAACTTGATATGTTACTGCAATGAACAAACGTCACGTCATTTTTTTATTTTTAACCCTTGGATGTAATTTTGAGATCGTAAAACAAAAAGTACATGTCATGTCATTGTCAGTCACATCACATCACACAAAATGGCATTTTGAAAATAAGGAAAAAGAAAAAAAAAATCATTTAACAGTCTTTTTAATTTATGAGTTTTCCACGCCAGAAAGAAAATGTCCCAAGAGAAAAAGAAGAGAAGTCTGTGCCTCGTGGATTTGTGCAAAAATGAAGGCATACATCTTTTTCCTAGAGTAACATCGTCAGTTCAACGCCATCTAAGTCCTTGGAAACTACTTTTTTTTTTAACTCCAAAAAGAAAACCTCTCATTGCAGTTTCATTAAATCATCTCAATATCAAACTTCCTTCAAAATAATATAAGATATTTGAGTCGAAGTTTCCCATCTAAATCCTATTTTAAATTAGCATAAGGGTCGATGCTCAAAGGTTTCTGCTTCTATTTTAGCGTCGCGTTAGACCGTCCCGTGAAGTGATAGTGCAACGCGCCGAGGTGGAGCGGCGCGAGGGTCGCGAGGCACGTACGTCTCCCCGCGAGGGTCGTGACGCTCGCGAGGCACGCGACGGTCGCGAGGCACGCGACTCCCGCGAGCTGCGGCGCGACGGTCGCGGTGACGACTGGGCGGACCCCTGGATGCGTGCCGAGCCGGCCGCTCGACGACGCAAGCCGCCGTCATCTGATGAGTCCTACTCCTCGTCTAGGTACGATTTTCTTTCTTTTTTGTCAGTAACAGCACTAGTTGCAGCACTGCACTACTGATAGAGTAGATTGAAATAAAAAACACTTTGTGGAGCGTCGTCTGTGTCATTCTATGCAACAGTATCTGATGAAGAATTGCTTCATGGTAAACCTATCTTACCCTACAGTAAATGTAGATCTACAGGCATTATTTCAAGTACCAGCTAAGTGTAACAAAGTCGTAATGTCAGAAATTAAAGCTGGTCAAATCACACATCATTTGAACAATATCGTAAAATTTTATGTGTTGTGTTTTTGATTTTGGAACAAAAATGTTGATGTATTTGGAGCGAGCTAGGAGAGGCAGTAGTGTTACTTCCGAGGATACCTCGCAAGTGTAGGTAAAGTTATCAACTGGAAAAGGTGTGTTAATTAATGATGTGGTTGCACATAAGAGTTTTTACATTGGGCTCAAGTTCTAAGTCATCCAACAAAAAAATATTTTGAAAAATGATTATTATTTTATAAAGTGTCTCAATCATATTATTTTTATTCACAAAATTTTAATTCGAAATTTTCTCCTGCTTCGTCCCTCTCCCTTGGGCGATGGGTTTCGCTTTCATAACTCGTCTAATGTCGTGGTGTTTGCGGTGTTCGATTTCTCATGACTCTCATCTTAATCTCGATTAACAAAACTATAACTGCATGCTCGTTCTTGTTATCATTTGTCACCTGTGGGACTCACTGTGGTCGCGACCGTGTGCGCATGTGACATGTAACATAACCGTGTGTGCGTGCGTGCGTGCGTGTGTGCGTGCGTGCGTGCGTGTGTGCATGCGTGCGCGTGTTGGCGCCATGCCCCTCCCCCGCCCCGCGTCCCGCTCACTCCGCAGCTCTTCAAATTCCAGTTCCCGCAGTTCACGATCGCCGAGCGCACGACGCAAGAGAAGGGCGTCCTCTTCTTCAAGACAAAGGTGAGATGGACGTTTCACGATTACAATAGAGCTCACAAACATGCCTAAATGCGTCTTCTTTAATTGCTTCTCGGGAACGTGAAGATCTTCGCGTAATTCTAAAAGCGCCTACGACCGCGACTTCTTGGCAATTTTGCTTTACTCGAAATATTTATCCTTTGCTACTTGTGCATATCTTCTTTGGATTAAATCGAGTTTTTTTTCTAAAAATTCCTTCTGCGTCCACTGCCGACCGCTCCAATTTTGCGCCACAACACCGATTCACCGTTTGTTGTATTATTTTTATGAACATCATACCTAGGTTTAAGTAGTCGTAGGAGTGCTTCCAATGAAGTGTTATTTTAACTGTGTGGTTGGTGCAGGTTGTCGCCGTCGGTGATAGTCCGCGAGCGTCGCCTGGCCACCGCCCGCGCCACCGCCATGAACCCGCCCGCCCCGCGCCGCCGCGCGCCCTCCCCGGCGGCGGCGCGGCAGCTGTCCGCCAACCCGCCGCCGCCGGCCTCACACGCGCTGCACCGACACAAGGTAACTGACCACTGAACTCACGACTGAGGACTGACTGCTGCGCTGCGTGTCGCGGGATTGATATCTGCACGGAATTATTTATTCATAATCAGCAGTAGACAATCAGCAGACAGCTCACAAAATTTTTGTGTAACAAAAAAGTACAGTTAATTATTAACACACTGTCTATTTTTGTAATAGGACGAACTGGATCCCTACGGGCGCAACAAGGTATCAAGTCGCAACAGGGATAGGAAGAAGTATTCGAGATCTTCATCATCAGGCTCTGGTAAGTGATAATTAATTAAATTAATGATACGTACAGTCAAAATCTTAACCAATCAAAAGTACTATTGACTAGCAAAATCAATCTGCTCAGTCAAAAATACTTTTGACTATGATCTCTTCATGGTAATTTTTTTTAAACCATTCAGACGTAGGAGCCCTGCAAAGCGGGTCTCCGTCGACTTTCAACTAGCTCCATTGGGCAAAAGTACTTTCAACTTATTGTAGTCAAAACTAAAATTGCTAAACCATAATAAGATATTATTCCTAGCGTTAATTTATGATATATCTAGTTGATTCCAACATAATTGTAATATCTTTCACGTTTTTTTCTAGAATCATCGACGTCGTCCAGTGAGTCGGAGAGCGAGTCTCATTCGTCGTCATCTTCTGGTAGTTCCGGAGCTCGTCGTGCGCGCCATGCTCGTCTGCTCAATGCGGCCGCTAGACCCAGGTACGAAAAAGCTACAAGTCTTTATCAATAGACTAGAAAGGTAGCTTATTAGGGAATTACAATGCATGTAGAGTCAGATTTAATTATTCCTTCCTTGAATTTGATCCTTATCAACACTATCGAATGATGTAATAATACAGGTTGTGATTTTTTTCCAAAATCTGGTTTCGATTCCTGACCAGGATTATTATTTTTTCTAGTATCCAATGATGCAGTTTTAGTTTTCGTCTAATTTGCCTCGAGACTCTTTTCAAAGTTTTTTGATATTCCTCATAATTTCGGGTATAACCATTCACACTCAGTTGAAACTTCACCCCGTATAATCTTTGCTGGAACCATTCAGCATGTACTCATGGTATATTTTCACATGCAGGTTAAATGCTAAGACTGGAGCTGGTCTTGCGGCGGCTGTGACTGTAACCAGCAAGAAGGAAGTTCCTAGTGATAAAGGTAAGAGTTTATTGCAAGTTATACGTCGCGAAGTACCGTTGTATACCGATAAGTTAATATAAGTTTAAATTAGAACCTGAAGGGAAAAGTCGCCTCGTGTATAATAAGTGAGCGATTAGGTATGATAGTCAAAATAACATTTCAGAATCAGGCGGCAAGAAACGTTCAGCGACATCACCAGTAGACTCGGGACCGGCTAAGAAATCAGTATCGAGGCGAGAAGAGCTGTTGAAACAATTAAAGGCAGTCGAGGACGCTATAGCTAGGAAGCGGTCTAAAATCTAGTGGCGACGTTACGATGGGCTTGGGTACAGCTCATGGCATAGGTCGTTTGGGCATTATGGCCGGACATACATTTTTTGCCTGGTGTTTGTAGTAGCATAAATTGTACACTATGCAACCGCGGGCCTATCCCAAAAAATCATTGTACGCATGTTACTTTAAAAACTGTTTAGTTTTAGTTAACCTTTATCCAGGCAGAGTTGACCTCGTACAAAAATAAGCATTTACATTATTATAATGTAACAATATCGTCGAGTTAATATAATTATAAAATCTCATAAAACAGACGATTTTGAGAAGTATTTAATATTATGTTAACATTTGAATCGAATTCCTCAATAATTGTTGTACTGACGAGAAAGCGGGTGTATAAAATTAACTTGACAAGTGTTTGAAACATAAGTTATTTTTCCTATTCATCTCAAACTGAATGCGGAACCTAGAAATGTAGGTTTTATGGTGAATATTAGAATATGTAATAACGTAATTAGTAAAAGAATAAATGCATAATTTTGTAGAAATGAATTTTATTTACGTATTTCTCATGATTGCGATATTTGCCAGTCTGTATTTTCTTGATGTTGTGTTCCTTACAAGAACTTGATTCAAGCCATTACTTAATAAATGGTTTAATGCATTATAAGCAATATATCCTATACCACAACTGCATGCTTCAGTGAAACTGAAAGCTCCTTGTGCAATATAGCCCATGGTCTGTCTCGAGGCAACATTGCGAACAGTTTCAAGTTTGGAAGGAAGCCATAATTCTCTCATTGTTTTTGTGTATTCTGATGGCTCATGCTGAGTTACTTTATGTGATTTTTTTGCACATACCTGAAAAAGTAAAACCGTTGTGTTTAAAACATTAAAATTATCTAATTCACATTCAAATAATGTCTATATAATTCAACTTACAGATTTTTCTTTCTTTTTGAGTTTGGTTTTGGATTTTCTAATCTTTTTTAACAACTTCATCTGCTCAGATCGTTTCTGCTTTCTCATTATTTCATTAGGATCTTCATGATGTGGTTCAAATAAAGTTTTCACATTAGCAAGATCACCAGCTTCAGGCAAGCAAATCACTGAGTGCTTTTGTAAACTACCTTTAGCCACTAATTTTACGTAAACAGGAACTAAGCATACAGTGGCATTTTCCAAACTTTGTAGACTATGTTTCTTGATAATACACTCCTGAAACATAAAACAATTTATTAAATATTGAAATATTAAATTAAAAGCACATAATTTTTGCCATTTCATTCCGGCATACCTGTATGTCACTCAAGATAGTCCTATTCCGTAGAACAAAGAAATCATTCATTTGAGTGTCACCCCAATCAGTCAGCAATACATTCCAAGGGCATATGAAAGGACTGTTGATAGCTATTTTCGTGTAGTTAACCCTCTTACTGGGAGGAAGTCTGAAGTGCCTTTCTCGCGATTCTAGTTCAAGTCTCTTTTCATTGTCTTTCCCAGCATTTGAGTCTGGTGGCAGATAGCTTTCCCCCATTTCAAATGCTAAACTTTCTGTTTCTCGGAGACCTCCTGATCTTGCTCCAAACATGATAAATGTTAACCAGAATGGTAGAGCATAACCAGAAGGCAAAATGATGTCCCAACCACTACCATAACCTGGAATTAGATGTGTAGATTTATAGAATGCACAATTTTGTTGGTAAAATTATTTGATTTGGAGTAGTTGACTACTAACCAATTTTCTTAAATTCTGGGTTTTGTGATCCTGGTCTCTGTACTAATACAACAGGCACACTTTGTAACGCTGGGTCATCCTCATACACTTCACCTGGTACTAATTGATTCTTAGTTACATGTTTTATGAACTCTCCATTAGTCATTGATTCTTGTTTAATTATATCATGTATTTTCACATCCCACAGTGGAGAACTTGAAATAAAAGGTGGGATACGAAGTAAGGATTCTGTAGTAATTTCTGTTTTTGTATCTTGCCTGGCCTTTGTGCGGCGTGGAGGTCGACTCAAGCGTGGGTCTTTAACAACCAATCCAACAATCATGTTAGCAGGTAATTGTGACGGTGAGCTAGCTGTACTCATTGCGCGCCAGTACTGATCCTTATTCTTCAGATCAAGAGGCTTGTGTAATGACATCCACTTGTCATTTTTAATTCTTTCATTTTCATTAACACACTTCAAGGTTTGGACCAGAACTGCATGGCTATTTGGCCCTGTTAACCGAAACCTATTGAAGCTGTTAGGTATAGTTTTGACTTTTATGGCTCCATCAATGTTTTCAAGCTTCCTTCTTTTTCGGGCAATTTCATGTTCATCTTTGTCTTGCAAAGAGATGGCTTCTAGAAGGACTGAATTTATTACATTTGCTTGGGATGGATGTACAAACAACCACACAGTTTTATTAGCACTGTTACTTGGCACCCAAATGAATTGCACTTTACCAATATAACCAAATGGAAATGAGTTTATCCCATAGATATGTAAAGTGCCTTGTCTATTGCCATTTATATAAGCCATAGCAGTGATGCTCAGACCACACACAGCACTAGTTATTTTTCCAAACATTTCTTTGATCAGTTTCACTGTCCCGGTTATTTGAATTGGTGTGTAGTAAGACATATCTTGCAGGAGACAATGTGCTGAGCTGCCTCTATAGCATGCCCTAAATGCCTTATCGCATGGTGCGTAGGGCAGGCGATGGCCCCAACGTTCAGTCATATGGAATCTCTTGGCATGCCAAATGTGTGTCTCAAGCCAAACATTTTTCTTTTGTCGTCGATTATACTCTTCTAACAGATTTGCTGGTCGTCTTCTATATTTTCTAGACGGTCGTTTTTGTTTAGGAGGTAGACCACTCTTCTTTAGTTGCTCTAAATGCGCTCTTCTTAATTTACGAGGCAGTCTTTTACAGTTGTGGCTCATCACTCGGCGTCGCATGTGAACGGGTAATGTTTGGAATACGAGTTTCGTTTTACTCGGCCTTAAAATGCTTTCAGTCATTGCTGCTATTTCTACGCTTCGAGAAGACGCAAATCTTAAGCTATTTGCTGCAAATGGGAGGTGTTCAGTGCCACCTAAAGTGGCATCAAATTCCGTTCCGTCTGTTGCTTCCATAGTTAATTTTATTGGATAATCACGTAATATATATATACAACTACAATTATTACGAAGTAATTTTTATTTTATGTTGGATTAAGTTAAATAAATTTTGAAAATAAAGTCGCGGCACGACATAACCTCAAAAAAATCTATGTGAATGACATTGACAGTGACAGTTTTTTTGTTATGTTGTCAATGTCAGTTTGACGTTGACGTTGTGTGTAGTGTTTACAGTTTACAAATAATTTTGTGCAAAATGAAACCTAGCGCTTTAAGCCCAATTTTATTTATTTCAAAATTATATCAGTAGATCACAAACCTTTTGGCTGTTAATTACGCAATACTGAATTTTTCGTGAGGTTTTCTCTTTTTGAATAGCTACACTGGAAGATCAGTCTACCTACGATGTAAAATAGTAGATGATAGTAGATTTGCTGACTTTGTATGAAGTCGGTTAAGAAGACTGACATTTTTATTCAGGTGTTCGTGGTGGTTGCTATTACCTGCGCCGTCAGATTTATTGTGGATTAGTTTTTTATATAAAAAATGGGCTCAGCTATAGTCGATTAAATCTTAGGCCGACTATGATTTAATCCCACTGACCGACTGGTAGTCATTCTTATTGGTCGTGTTCTGGGGCTATCGCACGCACATTGGTCGCGCACGCGCTTTGTTCTTGCACGCAGTACGGTCACAGCAATTCAGCATTTTTGTCTGTTATGAGTTAAAATAATTATTGATAAAATTAAATGATTGTATCACAAAGAAAGAGACCAATTCATGTAAATTGAAAGGTTGAATAGGTA